>JAAGAY010144716.1:0-85780 GCA_011801015.1 Ardeotis arabs | reverse complement strand
TTTTACACACATAAAATGATGCCTGCTTGTATTCAAACTAGTAGATCACCTGTCCTGAATGATTTCCAAAGCCCTTGTGCTCTATTTCCCTGCCTACATATGAGGCAGATAGTATGCTCAGCAGTAGTATGAAAAGTGAAGGTTTTCTAAATAGATAGAAATGGCATGATTATTTACCTTTCTTTCCCATTCTGTCATTTTTCCTGACACCTTCAATCATTTAAGAAACTCATAAGTGATTTGTTTCAGTTCCTGATCACTAGCTTCCTGATCCTAAAAAGCTGCATAGGTGTGAGGAATTGCAGCACTGGAGAACCCTTTCGTACAGGCTGTAGGAAATCCCCAGGTCTCCTACGGCTCAGCGTTCTCCAGGGGGAACAATGTCTGGGCATTCAGAAATGTTTTTTTCTAATTCCTTGGCCACGGGACCAAGCCTGCTGAATGACTGCCGGCTGCCAGAATGATACTTGCACCTCCACTCCCGTCACAACATTATTTTCTCTGCATGCTCACTGTGCTCATCACCACATACCTAGTTTGTCTACAGTTGTCCTCACCTGGGCAAGTTGAATCCCTCTTTGTGCCAGTAATCTGGGGTGAGGACTCGGTCTTTCATTTTGAAGAACCGATCTTGGAGCCCAACGGCTTTAATAGGCCTTGCTTTCCCCTCCACCACGAACAACGTAATAGTTTGTGCTGCCGCTGGATTTTCCATCGGCACATACTGTGCCCCTATTCCATTTCAATCTTGCATTCAGTGTATTTTCTGAGCATTTCAAACGATTTTGAAGCAACCACAGCAAAGCAATAGAAAGCAAGTAAGTCCTGGATCTCCTAAGTAGGTCAGGATTGTCAGAATGCCACACTATTTATTTCAGAAAAGGGAAAGAAACTTTCCATTTCCATCCAGAGGAGCTGTTCCAAACAGAAGAGACCATGGCAGTCGTCAGCCCTGAGCAGCTGCACGAGAACTAGGTGCTGGGAGCAAACAGAAACAGTATTGAAGAGAAATTGTAAGGAAAGGGTGGGGAGGGAAAGGGCTAGAACCCGAGAGGATTCAAACCAAGGATTTCGCAAGAACCAAACATTAGAGAAGTCCCCTCCAAGTATTCAAAGACTTTCAGACAAGCACCCTTATCTCTTACAAAGTCCCAGCTCCCTGGCTACAGAGGAGAGGACGATCGGGTGAAAAAGTGCACCATCCGCACAGGACAAAAGGAGGCTTTGCCTGAGTTTCTCATAATGTACAGGCGGGACAGTTCACCCTTACGGCTGCAACCATTTATTTCTGGGGTCACTGCTTCTGAAAGAGATTACTGCTGAGTTAAAGAGAAGCCCTGGAAAATATTCTCTTCAATTCCTTTTCAAGAAGGCTATTGCCAAATACATAAAGAATGAGCTTCAAAGCAGCAGGGAACAGCAGCAGAAGGGTAAATAGGGAGGGTGTATGGATCTACCTGAAAAGCAGGTGAGAGACTGTGAGAGAAAGACTTCTTCCTGTTATTTATCCAGAGACCCCAACCTAAAATTTACAGCTTAAAATAAAGCAGAATACGCACAACAAAGAGACTCACATGAAGTTCAACAAAGTTCTGCTAATAGATGTAACCTTACAGGTATGCTATAATTTCAAGCATTTTGTGTTACAAAGATACAACAGTCAGCATGAAAAATAAAAATTTAAAAACCCCAAACACCAAAAAACCAAACCTCAATAAAAACTTGGATAAAAGAATTGGTAATTGACAGTATCCAATAACAAAGACCTTACAGATCATAGAATCACAGAATCATAGAATGGTTAGGGTTGGAAGGGACCTTCAAAGGTCATCCAGTCCAACCCCCCTGCAAGGAGCAGGGACATCTCCAACCAGATCAGGTTGCTCAGAGCCCTATCCAACCTGGCCTTGAATGTTTCCAGGGACGGGGCATCCACCACCTCTCTGGGCAACCTTTTCCAGTGTTCCACCACCTTCATTGTAAAAAATATCTTCCTACTATCTAATCTAAATCTACCTCCCTCTATTTTAAAACCATTACCCCTTGTCCTATCACAACAGGCCCTACTGAACAGTCTCTCCCTGTCTTTCCTGTAGGCCCCCTTGAGGTACTGGAAGACCGCTATCAGGTCTCCCTGGAGCCTCCTCTTCTCCAGGCTGAACAGCCCCAACTCTCTCAGCCTGTCCTCATAGGAGAGGTGCTCCAGCCCTCTGATCATCTTTGTGGCCCTCCTCTGGACCCTCTCCAACTGGTCCGTGTCCTTCTTATGTTGGGGCTCCAGAACTGGATGCAGTACTCCAGGTGGGGTCTCACCAGGGCAGAGTAGAGGGGGAGAATCACCTCCCTCGACCTGCTGGCCACGCTCCTCTTGATGCAGCCCAGGATGCGGTTGGCCTTCTGGGCTGCAAGGGCGCATTGCCGGCTCATGTTGAGCTTCTCATCCACCAGCACTCCCAAGTCCTTCTCCTCAGGGCTGGTCTCGATCCATTTTCTGCCCAGCCTATATTTGTGCCTGGGACTGCCCTGACCCATGTGCAGGACCTTGCACTTGGCCTAGCTGAACTTCATGAGGTTGGCACGAGCCCACCTCTCCAGCCTGTCAAGGTCCCTCTGGATGGCATCCCTCCTCTCCAGCATGCCGACTGATACCAGATGATACTTATCATTTATTTTTCCCCTACTGAGACACATGTTCAATAATGATAATTTTTCAAAAACAATTTTAAAACTGTAGCCATTTTTCTTTTAGCTGAACTCTGCTCTGATTCCTTCAAGGCTGAAATTTTACAGTCAGTGTTAACTATATGGTGCTAAACATAGATCTGCTATAAAGGGCTAATTTTGCTGCTGAGCTCCTTACCTCTTCCAGTTCTCAGGGTTGTCGTTTTGGACCTGGATGGTCACTCATCAAAATATAAGAGATGTTTAAATAAAACACACAGAGGCATACTTGTGTGTATATATTTACGTTCAAGGGCAGTAAGCAATTTTTCAGAAATAAATGGCTGGGAGTTGTTTTCTCTCTGGAAAGAAGGGAATAGCTGAGTGATAGATGGTGGTGCTGGATGTGTTACCCAAGGCAATGTTCCCCATTCCGCTCGGGAAGCCCCATGCAGAGAAGTCATCGCTGAAATCTGGCTTCTGGAGATTCGTGCGGCTTTTACCGTCAGAGGATGTAATTAATGCTGATTGCTGCCTCCATTTCTCTGGTGAAAGCCTGGCATCCTCCTCTACAGCAGTGAGTGAGCCAACACCAGCCAGCCTCAAAGGAATGGGAGGGAAAGGAAACATATTGCAAGTGCTATATTACCTCCTAAGCGAGGATGCCATTTTTAATTTCTACTTATAACTAGATGAACAATAATTTCTACATATAACTAGATGAAATTTTACAATGCTGATGTGGAGTAAGATGTTTCCCCAGGAAATAACAGAACTACATCAGAGCAAGGAGTGGTCTAAACAAACCGAGACAAGCCTAGAAGAACAATCTAGCTCCTATTGTGGGCATTTCAGCTCTATGGTGGCAGTTTCCACGTATTTCAGTGGCACAAAAGCTAGCTTTTACCACTAACATTTTGGGGAGTGAGGGAGGTGCAGAGCCAGACAGCAATGGCGTGGCTGGTGTTTAACACTAGAAATATGCCCCCGTCCTCCTGACACTCACCTCCTCCCACAAAGCTAGGAGTATTTCCAAAACACTGAAAAGCACAACAGAATAGATGAGTCCTGCGGGTTGCTTTTAGAAAAAATTCATCCACCAGTCTGGGTGTTATCATCTATATCTTAGGAGTGTATCGTCATACGATGAGTGGCTTGGCTGGTACTTCTTGGCAAGGCTAAAGATTGGATTTAGATTGCCAAATCAGTGAGGTTTATTTGCTCTATTTCTTGGAGAAATTTTGAAGGCCAAATTCAAAATTCACAGTGTGGGGCAGAAAAAATTTGTCCACAACAGAGCTTCCAGAAAAGCAATTTTGCAGGCCAAAAAGAAAGGAGTGTCAGTACTGGCAGTCATACGCTTGCTTCTCTTCCTTGTGGAGAGTCATTATGCAATGTTTTCTAAAATTGTAAATGTTCTTTCTGGCTCACAATAGGAAACAACACTCATATGCATCACAGAGTGTGAGATAAAATGTGCAGTGCTATTGTTGCCTTTGATTTGTCTTCCCATTTGTATCAGCTCTCAGTAAGAATTACACAAAGACAGAGCTGCAGATTTTTCTTTTCAACTTTTTCACATTTCATCTTTTGTTTGGTTCATAAATTCTAGGGTCTAACTAGGATGTTACATCAGAGACTGGAATTTACATTTAGATAACATAATGCAAAGAATACTAACAACCATAATCCTTCCCCCTCCAAACAGCTCCAGAGTACTTCCCAACTGGCCTCAGCTTTGTAAAACAGGGATTTGGCTTGTTTGCTTTAACATGAACATTCTCTTTCTCCTGTAACCTAACATTCCAAGACTTTTTCGAGTGGTTTTTTTTTTTTTTGTTTCCCCTTTCTCTTCCTGCCCCATCTTTTTCTTGATTTTAGAGAGCCCTGCTCCCTGTGCTGCCCCTGACTTAGTCTCTAGCTATGGAGATGGCTCCAGTTTGTAGTCCAAGAAAAAGCCTGGGAAAAGACTCTGAGCACAGTGGGGGAATGTAATAACTGCAAGAGGAAGGCCACTTTGTTTCTTGTGAGTTACCTAAAAAAAGAGGTATCAGACATCCCCAAGAAGAGCTTTCTGATTGTAGGACACTGAAGGGAGACAGCTTTTGTTCTTCAGGACCCTACGCAAGGACTCACAAGTCGTGGGCAAGCAAAAAGCCAGCAATGTGCATTAAAGTCACAGTAAATCATTCCGAAGAAGTCCTCGGTCTGGTTCATCAACTCTGATATCCACCAACACTGACACTCATGTCCAGTGATGTACCAGATTTGCAGCTCAGTCTAGGTGGAGGGAGGCAAGTACTGGGGGCTTTTTTGTCTCCCAAACAGCATTATTATTCCTAATAATACTTCCTCTTACAGAAGCTCATTCCCACTGTTTGAAGAGGCCCATCCTGCTGTTACTGGTCACTCTGGCAACTTTGTAAGCAGGAGAACAAGGGGTCAGAAATTTACTCTAGGTTTCACACAAGACTTATTTTTATCAAAAGGAAGTAAATGCAAATAGAAAGTTAGACCAAGGCTGGCATATGACTAGACCATTACTATTACATTGGGTAAAAATTGGAGCAACTTCTTTGGAAAGCTTAAGCATATTTTTTCCTCAACCATCTTGCCTACACTCCAACTTCTTGAAGATTCCTCAAAGTCTTGTTATATCTTGAAGAACCAAATAGAAACTGGGGGCCAAAAATACAAACCATATAACAGACAGTCTGAACAAAAGTCTTTAGGAAGAAGAAGGGGAGGCAGGGGAGGAGGAAGGAAACTTTCAGTTTTGTCTTAATATATTTCTTATCAGAGAATATGTTTTCAAAAAGACTAGGGTTTTTCCCTTTAATGCTGGAGATTGTATCCCCTCTCTCCATCAAATGTTCTTTTAACACAGAGCACTCACACCACCTCTCTAACCCATGCTTAGAAAGCTCAGTGACATTATAACTAACAACATGGCTTTTACCTTCTTTTTCCGACAACAGAATTTAGAGAACTGCTAATGAAACCAGTGTCTATCATGAAAACTGGCACATTCTTGAGTCTAACAAGATATCTATAATTTTTCTTGAAGCTATTGAGCAAGTTTATAATGTCTCCCCAAATCCTTTTAGTAACTGACAGCTAACAAGGGTTCCTTACAATGAAGTGTCCTGAAGGTCAGTCCGAATACAGCTGCCAGTGCTATGGGATATTCAGAAATGCCACATGACATATAAAAGTGCTGAAACCCAGGCTGGCATGCTGCAGCACTTAGCCATTCCCGTAATGCCATGCCCCTGCTACGAGATGCCAGAAAATGTAAAGGCCTATACTTGGGATCTTAGTGCCAAAGTCAAGACCTCTACAGATTAAGCCAGAAGAGAATAAGTGTATTAGCAGTTGATAGCAGCAGACTTTTGTCCTGCTAAAGGAGGATGACGTGCACACATTAAAAGCATTTCCTCAAGCTAAACTCCTTCAGATTGCTGGATTTGGACCACGTTTTATGATTTATTCATAATGAAGAGTTTCTTAGCTCATCAACTTGCAGATGCCCAAAGCCTTTTCATAATACAGCTTTCAACTATTCTGAGCTTAAAAAAAAAAGAAAAAAGATACTGATATATCTATATCTTGATCCTTGGGTCAACCAGTAGCAACGTCTCCCCTCTTCTCTTCCCCTTGAGCACTCGCAGCTGGAGGACTACACAGAGCTTTTGCCAGCCCATAGAATGGGGGTCAGAATTAGAGGTCACAGATGTGCACCATGGTCCAGGTCTGCAAGAATTTGTACACCGGTATAAGGATTGCCACTGCCCACAGTCTCCACAAATGCCTTGGTGTCTGTTACTTTCATGGGAACTACTGAAGCTTTCAAAATAATGCAAAAATTGCTAATCCCTTGCTGCAAGTGACTTCAGCCTTGACAGACATTTTCCCAGAGTCACAGATAAAACTGAAGGATTCAGCCATAAAGGATTAGGAGTGGTGTCACCTAGAATTAAGTCACTGGCCTTGAACCATGTTTATGTTCAGCTCTGTCAATAGTAAATTCCATAATCTTAAAAACAAGGTTTATTGAGTTTCTTTAAATATATATATATATCTATCTTGATGCCCTGAGTAGGTTTAAAGTTCTAGACAATTCATGTTATTTTGTTTTATAGTTTCCATTTTTTACTACACTTCAGTGCACTAAAAACCATCAATCTGATGGTCTGAGGAGACTCAAACAACTTCTTTCGGCAACTGTGCACAGGATGTTTCTTATGTATATAAGGAAATAAAATAAACGCCTTGCATGGCTCTTTTCATATAGAATCTATTTTAAATACTACAGACCCTAAAAGGAAAGTGTCTGTTACATAGAAAATGGGTGGTCTTTGCCTGGAGATTTTATAGTTCACAACAAATCTAGATAAATATCTTCCCTATTTAGCTACCCTGTTATTCTGATGTAAGCACCTAAAAGAAGTACTGACATGAGATGTGCTTTAAGTTAAAAGTCTGTGGCCTTTCAGTTATCAGGTGTAGAGATTATTTGGGGTGGTGGGGAAGAAGTAAGCCTTGTGCCTTAATGGGTTGTTTCAGTTCACAATGAATATCTGTGACAATACTGAGCCATGATTGAAAATCTTACGAGGGTCTTAAGCACAGAGTACCACTGATCCTCAGCCTCAGAAATCCTGCTGAAATGTGGGAGTATTGTGCAAAGCTAACTTGGACTGAAGCATTGTGTAGCACAAGTTGACAAGGAATTTGCACGATGGAGGCTAGCCTGCATTTACACGATAGCCACAGGTTTTAGGTTTGTTCAAAGGATAAGGTCTTGCAAAAATGCAACAGCTGAATAAATAAAACCTCACCTAAGCCTCAAACATACCTCAAGCAGGGGAAAGAAGGAGGAGGCGGAAAGTCTCTACCTTGTGCCACACTGTGCAGCACCTCACAGAGGTTTTGGCTGCCTTGCCTCCCACCATCAAAGCTTGTGAAAGCACCTAGCTCAGGCTGGAGACCAGCAGGGCAGTAGGCAGTGGCCCCATACCACGCCAAAGCCACCACAGCCACCACATCCTGCAAGCAGCAAGTGGGTGGTCCTGCTGCACAGGGAGCTGACTGGAAAGGCACATGTGGAGTTGATCAAAATATTTCTAACAAAACCTTTTCCTGAATCAAATTACTTTTTCTTTTAAAAGAACAGATAGTTTTATGGGAAATGTCATGTTTTCAAGGAGTCATACAAATGTAGCCTGAGAAGCCCAAGATTTCCAGAGAAATATTGCTGGCTCTTGCCAAAACTATGAACTCAAACAATCAGATTTCTCTTTTTTTAAAACAAACAAACAAACAAACAAACAAACAAAAACCCCAAACCAACAACAACAAAAAAAACCCCACTACTGTCTCAAATTTAAAAGTAAATCAGTATTTTTTTGATTTTTTGTAAAAAATTTCCATGGAGAGAGGAACAAGAGGGAAGTGCTTCTGACTAGCTAGCAGGAAGCACCTATCAGTGTGTGTATTGGTCATCCATGCAACAAATATTTCTGGCAGAGCTAAGCGAGCTATTCTGTAACTAGCAGGAGCTGGAGGAAGCCTGCTAGTAACAGATGATACATGTATAAGAAAGTAGTACAACTGTGTTGGAAGTCCTTGAAATGGAAGCTCCAAGTAGGCTGATAAGCATGCAAAGCCATGAAATTTAGACTGTGCATTCTTTGGGTAGAGACAACCATACATGGCACCTTGCACCATATTAGTAGTTCAGGTTTAGGAACCGTGTTGCATGGCTATATGGCAGTAATGATTAGTGATGATAGTAACAATACCAATGGTTAAAAAGATCCTGCTTATACTTCTGCACATTCCCTGTCAGCAAATTTTTTCACTTAAGTTTAATTTCCTTAACACAGTAGTAATTCATAACCCAAGAGACGACTTAATAGTGTACCAATTACAGTACAATAGAAAGCATAATGAAAATAGACCCAAATTAAAGCTCATTAAGTTCAGTTTACCAACTCTTCACTCTCATGGCACATTTGCTATAGCAAGCTTAAAAGTTCAGATTCATTTTATTTCTGCCTCTCCCCCGGTTTACTAACTCTGAATTAATGCAGCTCCTTCCGCAGCGCAAACACGAAAGAACTCTGCAAATAGCTGAAAGAAATGATAAGGACTCCAGGTGACATAGATCACCTACTGTACACAGAATTACTTTCCCCAGAGAGAACCCATGTAGCAGTGTTTTGTGACATTCATCGTTAAAGTTTAGTCCTTGGAGTGCTGCCATTGTGGTCATGCGCAGCCGGTGCATGATAAAGCAGAGCTTATAACGAAAGGCCATCCTTCCCAAGGGCAATGCAAAAGCAATTTGAATATCAGGCCTTGGGAAATGTGGTTTTCTATCCTTAGCTGGTTTTATTTCAAACAGTCTTTCCAGGGCTGCTAGTGGGCCAACTACTTTAAGTGTGTGATTGGTTATAGCAACAAAACTATGAAGTCTCCGGAAACCAGAAACTGGTCAAATATGGAAAAAGAGTAGCCTTCCTGCCAAAACAAAATTCCTGGTGAGATATAGCATTGGATGAAAGACAAAGTATTTCGTAGAAACACAGAACTTGCACAAACCTGGTCATGAAGGCTTTGGGGGCTGCTGGGTGGCTGCCTCTCTGGTGTCCTCGGCCACCCCAGCTGACCACAGCCAAGGCTGGACCAGTCTGCTGTCCCTTCCTCCAGCTTAGAATCACAGAATCATAAAATGGTTAGGGTCGGAAGGGACCTTCAAAGGTCATCTAGTCCAAGCCCCCTGCAAGGAGCAGGGACATCCCCAACCAGATCAGGTTGCTCAGAGTCTCATCCAGCCTGGCCTTGAACATTTCCAGGGATGGGGCATCCACCACCTCTCTGGGCAACCTCTTCCAGTGTTTTACAACCCTCATTGTAAAAAATTTTTTCCTAATATCCAATCTAAATCTACCTCCCTCTATTTTAAAAACCATTACCCCTAGTCCTATCACAACAGGCCCTACTGAACAGCCTCTCCCCATCTTTCTTACAAGCCCCCTTCAGGTACTGGAAGACCGCTATCAGGTCTCCCCGGAGCCTCCTCTTCTCCAGGCTGAACAGCCCCAACTCTCTCAGACTGTCCTCATAGGAGAGGTGCTCCAGCCCTTTGATTATCTTCGTGGCCCTCCTCTGGACCTTCTCCAACTGATTCATGTCCTTCTTATGTTGGGGGCTCAGCTTCCCTATGGACATATCCTCCCAGCTCTGCTTTATTCCCCACGTGATGACACACATCACCAGCAGGAGGGCTGCTCAGTGAGTAACTAGGGAGCCCTGGCTGCTCCAGGCAATGCCTCCTCAGCAACTCCCTGCGGCAACGCAGCACGAGGACAAGCAACACAGTAATTGTGAAGCGTGCCTGGCAATTTGTAGCTGCTGCACTTGCACTCAAAGGGTTAGAGCTCACTTCATTTCCAAAGCCTGCAGCAGGCCTGACTGCTTCAACCTGTCAGACAGGATAGGGATACAGTAAAGCATCGAGCAGCTTTAGGTGGTGCAATTTCATGATGCATATGCATACGCATCCTTTGGGTCCTGGAGTCTTTGCCCAAAGATTCTTCCACCTCCCAGTCAATTAAGAGAAGGTGCAAAATACCAAAGAAATGGCATTTCCTAGCAATTGTGATGAACAAAGAATATAACCAGCTACTTTAAAAGCAGACTTTGAAATGCCACTGGCTTGCTTCGTTCTGAACACATTCCCAGGGAGAATGTCAGGTCGCATAACTCATTTGTTATCTTTACACAGAGGAGCTCAATGAAGCACCAGCCATCATAAAAATACCAACATTCCTTTTTGTGGAAAAAATATATAAATGAAAAAAGCAGCATCTCTCTTGAAAAAAGCCAGTTAGCACTTCAAAGATTGCCACACAGTCTGTAAAAAGCAATGTCAATTCACCGGGGAGCTGCACTCCTCTTTGTTTAATGACAGTCTGAGTTACTCAAATGGAGGTAGCAATGTTATGGGCCTTCCCTGTGACACAAAACTACATCGTGCGCTCATTTAGACACACTCGTTGCATTTTATTTCCCTCGATGGCTTAAAAAATACCAATGCTATTCTTATGCAATAGCATAAGAATAGCATTTCAATCTAGCCTTATATAAAGTGCTGCTCTGCTCTGGGCGGTGTGCACCCAGCAACATCTACTTTATCTATACCATGAAGGGGAGTGTCAGGGAGAAAACTGCAGTAATTGAGGTCACGTCCTTCATGTTTGTGAAGAAACTCCCTCCCACATTTTTCCGTCATCCAACGGCACTTTCAGGTATTTACAGCTAGCCATTTTAATTATATCTAAATATTTGTCTCCAGAGTGGCTAAATTAGAAGGTATTTAATTCTAGTGATACAAACACCTGATGGCTGGGTGCTCTCATTTGCCTGTAAATGTGAAACACAAGCACTGAATTCAATTATGTGGCAAATGTCCACAGGTACCTCCGAGGTGTACAACATCCCACACAAAATCTGTGCTTTACATGCTTAAACAGCTCACTCTCATGCTTTATAGGGAGAGAGGGAAGAAGGAAGAGAGTTGAGTTTTGTTTTTTTAAAAAAACCTCATTTGCAGTCATACAGCTAAAGCTTGGAGATTAATAATAAAAGTGTGTATGGGACACTGCAGAAACAAATGCTGTTCAATGTCAAATACAAAGCAAGATACAAATTTATTCTTCTGTTAATTAACCAAGCTTTCATGTCAACTGCTCTGATCTGTAAATAAAGCTCACAAGCTAGTTTAAAACAAGTCTAGGAATTAAGCAAACAAACAAAAAAAGCCCCTAAACCAAAATACCCCAGCCCAACAGTCTCCTAGCACTGGTTAGCTAATTATGTTTGCCATTTTTCATTCAGAGGGACCTAAACAGATTAAAACAGGTTAAAAGCAACAAAACTTGGGCGCTGGCCTAAGGGAGACAGCCCTCTTCTGAATACTGCCAGCCAGCCATCAGATGCTGCCAAACACTGCCAAGAACCAGGGGGCATCCCTGAATATTCTGAGAGATAAGAATGGCAAAGGAAAGATGGACAGAAGGATGGATCGGAGGACAGACAGACAGAAGGAAGGGAGAGAAGAAAGAACAAACAACTGGTCCCCAACAGTAAATAACATTACATTCTCCCGCAGCTATGCCTAGCCTCTAAGGATTTGCTTTCCAAGCTCTTTATTGAAATTGTTCAGGTCCTTAACTGATCTCCTGGGGGGCAAATGGGGGGGGAGGTTGAAAAGCCTTAAGCTAATTAAGCATGGCTGAGACATGCTTGATGAGATGGGAAAAACACAAAGCTTTTGAAAGGGTGAAAAATCTCCGACCATCTGGTAGCGGCCTGGCAGAGAGAAGAAAGAGGAAGGACAAAGGGGCAGCTCTCCACATCGAGGAGGTACAGGACTCCTTTAATTACTGGGTCACTGAGACCATTACTGCTCCAAATGCCTGTGAAAGCCCAAGAAACAAGCTTAGGAGGCTCAGCAAAAACAACAGCTCCTAGCAAGAAAAGCGTCTGCAAGAAAGTGAATCGGAGTAGCTTTCCCCAAGACACATCCACTAATTAGAAATTATAGGTAATAGATGGGGGCGGCAAGGCCTCCAGACCGGAACAAGACTTCTTCCAGTGACCTCTCTCCCTCTCCTCTGACTGCTGTTCTCCAAGGCCCTGCAGATGGTGCTCTCTTTAAATTAATACCACCCCAGCAGCCAGAAGGAAGCTTCTGTTGTACTTGGCAATCCAGGTGAACAGCCTGCATTTAGATTTCAAAATGAATGCCCCAGGTGTTTCATCAATATGGCAAGCAGCTGATGTGCTCCAGCCTCTTCGGGCCTGGTTAAGGCTCATCTGTGTTTTCCCATCTCTAAGACCAGCTAGAGAAAATCGCAGTGTTCAGAAGGCAAACTTCTCACTCTGGAGCAAAATCTGAGCTATATTTGCTCTAAATGGCTTTGTCAGCCATGAGCTGCAAAAGCGCCAGCGCGATCCAAACGAAGAGCCCTCCCCTGCCTTCTCCTCTCAAATGAGCTGGATGCAGCTACGACTGACTACAGGTGCAGGCTAGCAAAGAGCAAGCTGGTTTTGACACCAGAAGCTGCGACCAAACCCTTGCCAAAAAGCAGCACTACGCTAACTCTCGCTTCAGGATGCAAATATGTGCAGCTGATTTCCTTTCCTCCCTCATGCAGATTCTTCTCCAATTATTTCGTCTGTGTGCTGTGATCCAGTCAGGTTCACAAGCCGCGCAAGAGCAAGCTATATCCATCCTTGGATCGGAGACCTCATTAAAAGAAGGAAGTGGTACCAGCAATCTAATGCATTGCACTGGGCTGCTGTCTCCGGGATCAGGTATAAAACCCAGGCCTTGACTACCTGTGCTTGTTAAATATCCCATAGTAGTTGTGATAAGAACAAATGGCATTAACCCTATTCTTCAGCCAAATCTCAATGTGAATTTCTCTCCACTAGGCTCCCCTCGAAGGTTCATTCAGAAAGAGTTCCTGTGCCTTACATTATCAGATTTTTAATTCAGTACTGTTAAACATTGGCTCCATTTAATGCCAGAGGGAACAGTTACACAAGCAGATTCTGTGATCTCTGTATTTATCAGTTTCTAAGATAACTTAGGTTCCTTTAGATAGGTACTGGAGATATATATATTTCTTATTATCTGCTTTTCATGCTCACACACTTCAAGAGCCAGCTGGATCTGCAAGTAGAACTTCATCCAGAAAATCTATTCCCCTCCACGTCCTACATAATGCTGGAGGCAGGCAATATTAGAAATACTGTTTAAGGACTTTTTCCTTTTTCTTTCTTTTCTTTTTTAAGCAAACTTGCCCATATTGCAGGGTTGGGAGATTCAAAATCAAGCTAAAAAAGTATCCAAACTTTTGGACAACTACCTGAAAAGCAGCTGTGTTTCAGCTGGCCCTTGATGTTGAGGGGTCAGGGGGGGTGCCGCTGCAGTACCACTGCATGGTAACTGACTCGTCTGGTGCAGACTGTGCAGTTCAAGACTCAGGTTTATATGTGCAAGAAGATTTATGATGAGACAGTCATTAAAAAAAACGACAATTGTATGAAGTGTCCATAATAGCTGTACTTACTACACACTGGACAATTACTGCTTTGGAAGACAGAGCAGTAATGACAAATAAAACCACAAAGCATGCCAGTTTTGCCACTCCAAGACCAGTGTGGGAGTTGTTAGCTACACTCATTTACAAGGAACTGTAAAATATCTGCTGTCCCAAGGAGGACGCCCCAGAAAATGAGAGCACAACTCTCATTTTGGAGACCCAACTTCACAGACCAACGTGACCACCCTAGAGGAGTTCCTGATATGCAAAGGAAGGATGGAGTGTGCTGGTAGGCACCAGGCCAAGATTTAGTGAACATGTGAGGTGAGACACCAAAAGGCAGGGCTAGGACTGAACTGAGACATGACTGTAGTAGCCATGCAAAACTCGCAGCCATGAGCATCCAAACCCAAGTGAGGGAGAGGGGCCATGCCAGTGCTTACCATTGGCCTCGTACTCTGCTGATCAGAGCATGCTGGAAATAAATCTGAATTCGACTCCCTCTCTGTGCTGGAAGGGATGAAGACCTGACCCTCACATCCTAGAGATCCCTGCAAGGCAGCCATGAGGGAAAGCCCCTTCCAACCCTTCCATACACGTTGGGCGACCATCGATGAAAACATGTGACCCACAGAACCCTTTCAACGCTCTGAAAAGAGTAAAACAAAAGGCAGTGTAGCTACTGTACACTCGAAACAGCAAGTCCTGCTCAGTTTTCCATCCTCTCTGGACCACCTAGGTCCTGAGCTGACGGAGGCACTGTGTTTTGACACCAGTACTCCAGAGAGGAGGAGATGCTAAGACGCAGCTCTGCTGACCATCTTCCTGTTTAGTCTGTGAGCTTTTCTGCTAATCCTCCCTGTTGCCTGGACAGCTGGAAGAATCAGCCAATTTAATTTCCTTGAATCAAGCTGCTGGAGTTAGGTACTGATTTTTCAGCACAGTGACATCTTATTTTGAAGCACCTGAAGTATCTCCATTTGTGCTCATTTGATGCTTTTGTGCTACATTTCAGGCTGACAGATCGTACAAACACATCCAGTGAAATGTGTTTTAACTGATGAAACACCTTGTAACCATGATAGGATTTGGCCACAAATTGGGAATCTCAATTTTTTCCAGCCACTGAGTCAGAGACTTTGTCACTCTGACCCTCTCACTATATACCATTGTTAGCTGTAACCAGGGGGCAGCAGAGAAAATATTATTGACTTTTTCTTCTCAGAACCCAGAACACAGTTTAACTGATTTTCTATCCAGGTAAGAATGGTATAGCCTGTAAGTGACTGCTTATTTCCTCCACAGAGAAAATGCTGAATGTGTAAACACGCTGTCTTTCAAGGGCTGTCAAGTAATGTAGGTACTGAGTGTTTTTTGACAGGATGCTGTAAATGGAATAAAGGCGTTTTTGGCCTCTGCAGTAGCTATTACTACTGGCAGAGCTATGCCCTTCACACTAGTGATTGGGGAACAAACAAACAAACAAGGCTGCACATCTGTGAAGGGGAATAACGAAACAAAAGGCTTATATGTGCTAACATTTCAGGGTAAAGATCCCACACCAGTGAAACAATGATGAAGGGTGTTTTACGGTTGACATTTGCCAACTGCAGAAAGCTATGGATTTTAAAACTCAGGACAGAAGTCAGAAGTAAATTCTGAGCCTGGGAGAAAAATCCTTAATAAACATTTGAGCAAAGAACAGTGTTAATTAAGTATGGAAAAATTACACTATGAGCATCCCAGTGAGTAAGTAAAAGACAATGCCATTCTGTACTCTTCGTATTTCTCTCAAACAAAACCAGGTGGTTTTGCAGTTGCCCATAGACTATCTATAGCTGCAACTCAAAGTCCATCATCCAGAGGACCAAAGTCCTGCTTTGCTGGACTGGTTTAATTGCAGCTACGAACACATTCACAGCACACTGGAGTGCTGCAGGAAAGGACCTCCAGAGCTCATGCAAGACCTCAGAAAGAAGATGCTGAACTTTTAAGTCACAAAGAGCTGCACTCCTGCACCAATATGTCGAGATACCACTGTTGCATGACTAAGATACAGGTGTAGTCACAGAGATGTAGGAGGCAAGATTAAATGCTAGCTTCCTCCCCAGCAGATCATTCATGGTGACTAGAGACAGAGTGGTGGTGGTGACCTTGCACGCTCATCTGGAGGTGAAATGTGATGAAAGCCAATCAAGCAGAGGAAAACTGTTCCAGATGGCAAGATCTGCTAAAGAGAACACTCACCTGTCAACTGCATTAGGAAAAGGTGAGGGGACAGAAAACCTGCTTCCAGAAAGTTATGAGTAACAGGCAGAAAAAAGGAAGAGGAGATCCAGAAGTATGAGGAAATGGTAATGCTTCAAAGATCTGAATGAGATCGGGTGGGATTTTTCTTGCTGTGGGTCTGCAGTAGTGACAAGCAGATCTAATCTCAGTCAAGGTCACACCCTATTAAAGCAACCTTCACTTTAGGAGTTGTAGACACGTCTTCCCCCTCCCAGTGTAATTGTCCCTCCTTGTACAGCATTGGTCTTCCTTTCCAAGTGCCAGGACCAAGGGCATCCTATGAAACCATGAAACACCTCCTCGGCAGGGCTAACACCATGGGGATGCGCAGAGCCTCTTGGCCCACCTGACAGTATGTCGAGCATGTAAATGCCACCCTTCTCATATGAGAACAAGGTTAACCACTCACCCACACCACTGGGCACACTGCAGTAATAAAGCTACTAACAGAGAAGTGACAATGTCATTCCCCCGCTCCCCCAAAAAAACAAGCGAGGGAACCCTTTGATCCTAGGATATATGCTGCTTTCTTTGAATTCATTCCTGTACTTGAAATAAAAGACAGTTCTCCAAAATCATATCCCCACCCCCGCCACACTGCTTGTGGTTTTTTCCAGACTTAGTTATGACCACATTCCATCCGCTCTATTTCATGAAAATCACTGGCTAAGTGCAGTTTCTTTCTCTGCTGCCCTAAGTGTGTGGCCATTTGCGTTTATGAAATAGCTATAAAATAGTGCAACTCCCTGCGCAGCATGGTACATCTATACACAACATAAAGCCAGGGGGAGCACAGAATTTCCAACTCCCAGAGCCAGCTCAGTTGAATCTGCCTGTATTCCATCATAAATAAACTTTATTAAATGAGGTAGCATTCCAAAATTAATCAGTGCACAACAAAATGAAGCCTCCTTTTGTAGAAGACAGAGCACAAGAACATCAAATTTGTCCATGAGAGATCAAATTCTTTCCTTCTGTAGCTCCCCACAATCCATCGGTCTGCTGGACCTATTCTAATTTAAGACCGGAGTTCTTACTGTTGCAAACAGGATTTAAGCCCACTGTTCAAACAGACGCCTCTGTAGCTGTATAGTATATTTAAAAACGGTGCCATTTCTCTGGAGGTGCTAAAGCTAATTTCCAGATATACCGTTAACTATGATGCCATCTGTAACAGTGCAGTCCTTGGCCAGTAAGCCCTACTTTTTCAATATGTTACAGGAAAAAGTTTCTAAGATGTCAGTGTCTCTCCCATATTTCTTTCAGTTGTTCCTTGGGTGCTATTTGAGATTATTTGAGAGAGACAGGCGTTTCGTTTGCATAAGGCACTGCTGCCTCTCTGGAGGCTCCTTGAGCTAAAGCAAAGCCTAGTAGACTTGAACATGAAATATGGATTCCATTATCTTTCCAGTTCACATATGCTAAAAGGGCATTATCAGTATCTTACAGTTCTTTAAGACTTGTAGCTCACAAGTACAAAACATGTAACATCATGTAATACTATTATAAACATGTGAGGACTTAGAATGACTTTATAGCATCTGCTTTTAAGCGAGATTTCATGACTTTATGTTTTTTGGCATTCCTACCGTGGAAAATAAAAATGAAAATGACACTTCAAAATATTCCATTAAAAATATCCAGTTTTTCCTCTAGCTTCTCAGAGGATTTAATATTTTTAATTTCTTTTTATTTTCTGGATATGGAAAAGAGTTCTAAAAATTATTTTACTTGATTTAATGTTGAGTGTGTTTCAATTCATTATTGTAACATGAGTTAATTAAACAAAGACCACATCGTTAACACTTTCAGCAAGAACAAAGAGATTATGTTTTTAAACGAAATAAAAATTGCCAATTCACAATAGTATTTCTATTCTGCTTACCGAAAATGAAATTAAGAAAGCAATCAAATACACACAATAAACCTTAAACACTATCATTGTTAAAGTATTCCCTTTTCTTTTCCTTTTGGCGTTTTGTCTTGTACCCTACCATCAAGCCTGATAATATAAAGTGACTGTGACAGTAGGCAAAATGTTTAAGCTGAAAAATTCCTTACTTTTTCTACTTTTTATTAGAAAAGCACATAGAAAAATACATCATTTGTCATTGAAAGAGATTAAAAATAATTAAAATTTAAAATTGATCTTGCACCGCCTATTATTTACATACATTCCGGCTAGAATCTGAGATAGGGAGAGTAATGAAAAGAAACAGATTCTCGCTGTGGCAGGAAAAAAAATATATGATGTTTTCCCCTGAGGAGACTGAAATCAATATCTGGAGCAGACGACTGACAGTATAATGATTACCCCGTCCTGCCAACACACAGTGCTCCTCAGCGTGGCCCATTCAACACCCTTAGGGAAGGCTGGCAAGGGGTCTGCATCCCGTTTGCCACCTATCTCAGAGCAGGGGAGGAACACCATTTTGGGCAGTTTGTGCTGCCCAGTGTGGTATGATTTCTGCATGCACTGGCCTGTGCTTAGAAAACCAATGAACCCCATCACCTCCATGGTCTTGCTGGTGCACACCACTGGCTGTGACAGCCCACAAGGGGACATGGATCAGCAAAGCTGGTCCACAGAAGCGACACTCCCTCCTAATAATCTTGCTGATCCTTCACTGCCAGTGAAGAAACTGCTGATAGCAACTACATTTTGCTGATATAAGAGCCTGGAGAACTCCCAGTTCAGAACTGACACCCAGTTCAGAAAGTCATCACAAATAACCACGGACACTGGGACCAAAATCCCACTCTTCTCTGCAACCTGCAACATCCAAGTGGAGCACACAACATGCTCGCACAGAGTCACTCACAGGCATGTCAGTCGCACCTGTCTTCAGCTTATAACAACGCTCCTCCAATTCCATACCTATGCAGGACATTTGAAGTACATTCATGAAATCCAACATATCACTTGTCAACTTGGAAAAAAACACCCCCTCCCCTTCCACAAGTAAGCTTTTGCTAGGCTAAATGGCCTTTGCTACATCCACAAGGCATGGAAATTACCCAGATATACTTGTCTGCCACAGCTATGATGTCTTCAGAAGAGCAAAGTGCTTTGCTCTGGGAGATACAGACTGAACTGCCCTTCGACCACTGCAGATTGACCACAGCAGGTTGGCAAGCAGAATCTGGTCACAAAAGCTCCTCATCTGGCTGATATTGCAACCGCAAAGTTCACTTGAGTTTCATGAAGTTCTCAAGAAAATAAAGGTGTGTAAAGGGAGGCTTCTTAAAACCTAAAAGTACCCCCTGGATAAAGGCACTTTTTTGGCTTTCCAGTGATAATCTTGTTACTGTGTACCTCCAACTACTTCCAGCTACTCGCTTTGCAACAGTTCACTTCTCTGCATAGCTTAGCTTTAGACATGCAAGTTTAAATACCAATTTACAATTTTCTGGTTCCACAGCACTTCCAGCATTTCTGTAAAAGGTCCAAAGGTGCACCTTTTATTTTACTTTACCAAATATCAATACCTGTCAGAAGCAGATTTTAAAGATATACTTCAAATTTAGGGCCAGACTATTCTGTAACAGCCCAAAAATGTCATCTAATCCATTCAGTATGGGTTGTTATCAAAGACCAGACACGCTGTATCTGATTCAAGATATTTATTCCTTTCTTCTTTGGGCAAATGAATGAAAGAAGTAGGAGCCTTTATACTAGCTCTTCAGAAGCCACAACCCTTCAAAATATCTATGTATTCTTTTATTTCCAAATATATTTTTAAAGATATAGAAGGAGGATTTTAAAAATATCTTTTTTTTTTTTTCCCCAAAAAATGTGTCATCCATCTCCCCTTGAAGTTGAAAGGAAACTTGGTTAAGAAATAAAAGGTAGTTACAATTGCCAGGACTGAAGAATAAAGATGTCAGATTTGCCCGAAAAGATCTTTCTCAATAAGTATTTTGTTTCCCTATAACTACAATGTCATATGAAAGAGGGTCATTATTTTGACAATATTTATGACTGTACCAATGCATGTAAAATCCTATAAATGCCTGAAACTGAAAGTGTAAAAAATGGACAGCTCTTTTCCTCCAGTTTTTGGAATATTTAATTCTCTCCAAGATTATGCCATAAAATTATCTCTCTTGCTGACGTACAGATGGGTAAATGACCTGAAAATCCAGCTGTTTAAGTGAAGAATGGATTAAGTGATGGCCACAGAGTTACATAGCTATTCGTGTAACAAAGACTGTTGAGCAAAACTGGGCTTAGCTAGAACAGAAATTAAGCAGAATTCAAATTTGCAGTAAACAGGCACTAACTAGAGACTGGCATAAAAGGAAATCCTGTATAATGAAAATTATTTTAAAAAGTGAAATCATCCTCATCCCATTCCCAAGCCTGCCTTAACATTGCATGGTTCATACAGAAAACTGATGGTTAATACAGTTCCCTAAACACGGCATTCAAACAGGCTAAGATGCAACCGCACAGAAATACTAATTGTGAGGGTTGTGTCCTGCTCTTAAGCTAAATACCTGGACACTTTAATACCCTTTTTATAGGCATTAATTATGGCATTTTTCTCCTTGATTGTGCTTCAGCAAGAACCTGCTTCTGCATTTCTGGACTTGTCCAAAGGAAAATAAATTGCCCAGGGAGGATGCTATGCAACCACTCTAAATTTGTTTCCTGGGTGGAGAAACATCCCAGGTCAACCTCAAATCACGTACCAAACAACACAATAAGACAAAATATTTTAGCCGGAATACAGAAGAGAGCCAACAGAAAAATAATAGCTATTTCTGCTCATATTCCACTGCTCTGACAGAAATCCTGTCCTCCAAAGAGTTAGGCAACTTCCAGAGATGATCAGTGAGGGAAATCATCATATCTAATGTGTTGACAAAGGGAGATAGAAACAGGTGGGAAATAAGAAGATAAAGGGAAGAGCAGGCTTGGAGGAGGAAATGGCTACATATTCACAAAAAAACCCATGAGTTTTATATCCATGTGCTGCAAATTGTGTTTGGAAAAACTGTGCTGATTAAAACTACAACTAAATGCTGAATGCATGGTCATTACAACACGACAGGACTATTTCCAAGTGTACACATAAAGAGGCTGCCGAACGGTAAGTGTGTACACTTACCTAGTCAGCAAATAGGTCAGTGATCACCACTTACTCTCGTTTTTAATAAAGGGATTTGAGAATATTCCCCAATCTTATAAGAAACACAGATTTTCATTATTCTTTTGTGAACTAGAATGAGTGCATTATCGTAGCTGGAAAAAAATTAAAAAGGCATCTTAGTTTGTCTTTTTTCTTCAGTTGCTCCCTAATAATATATAACTTCAAGTTATGGTAGGAAAAAAAAAGAAGAAATTGGCACATGCTATATATTTTACTGATTTTGGAAAAAGCAACAGCAGGTTTTTATGAAACACACACAGTGTCTCACATTGTTAAATACTTCGGGGTAATCTGGCTTGTTTCTTACTGCTGGCAATGGGAAACAGTAGTGAGATTGCCAAGACTTTGATTCTTTGTTGCTCTGGGCTCCCTATGCCCCAGAACCTCGAAAGCACCAGGATCCATGACTCCTTGGTAATATGCGCCACGTTGTGACCCTGGAGCTGTGAAGCCAAATGAGCTACACAGAAAGGACCCTGCAAGCCCTAAAATCCCCTCAAACACATAGATGAGCTGGTAGTAAAACTGGCACAATTAGATCAGAAGCTTTACCTACAGTTTGTCAGAAGTTTGCAAAAACTGAGCCGCATCTTGAAAACAGCAAGAAATGTTTTTCCATGGAAAATCACTGAAAAAACTCCTAGCACACTTCAAAGCCACAATCAGTAACTAAGCAGAAATTGTTGGAAAAGAGACTTCTTAGATTTTTGTTGGTCATTTAGTAGCTTCCAGAGCTCCAGTGTTGGGGACACAACAGGTCACAGATGACTCCCATTGAGGTAATGGCTCCCGGTGACAGAGAGAGAGAGTAGAGAGGCAGCTATGTCCTATGCTTTGCTCCAGGATGAGCTTGGTAACACAAAAAAGTATCAGATGCAGAACAGAAAGACCAAGTAGTTTGCAGATCAGTAGTTGTGACATTTGGCTATGCATCTAGATCTAGTACAGGTCAAAACTACTTAAGATCCCGTGTATTTCTCGACTAGCAGTCCCATGTTAGCTTTTTTTCCCCACGTGTTCTTAGACAAAAATATTTCATCGTATGTCAAATGTACTGTGGATGTTGCTGGAAAACTAACTGATTTAGTTTATGAGGTAGCACTTGGGTCACATAAAATAACGTTACATATTAAATCTCTGTTTTATGCCAGGTGATCTCTTTCCATTAAGAGAAGTCTCTATTTGGGAAATAGATCTTATTTTATCAGCCTGAACTTCAGCTGATTTTCTTTTTTTACCTCTCTTTGTCCAGATCCACCTTGCTTTTGTGGTGAACTTTCAAAACTCACGCGGCAGAGTATGTGCCGACCAGAAGTGGAAGCATCTAGCAAGATGAGCGCTGAGGGTGCTTTACATGTTCTTATATCCATAAGAATGAAACGAAGCAAGGGAAAGCCTGAATTTCCTTCCCTTCTCAAAACCCTGAAAAAGCACCCATTTTTTTTCCCCCCTGACTCAAAGACAGTATGTTTGGAAAAAGCTAAACAGAATATCTATGCAGTTACCTAAGTGCTGTTATCCTGAATGTAGACTCACTACATCATCTCCTGTTATCATGGGACTGACCAAAAGCTCACCTAAATCAATGAGAGTCCTTCTACGAGCTTCAACAAGCTTTGGATTAGACGAATCCTGCTCAGGAGCAATACCTGAGCCCCCAGGTAGGAACACGTTTCAAAACATTTGGAAAGAACCTTCTACTTACTTAGTACTTGAACCTTTTAAATAAGAGGCAGGAAAAGGAAAAGTGCCAAGAACAACTCTTTTCTGACATTACCTTCTTTTCCTTAATGTTGCATATTTTAATAGTAGGTAGAACAGATGGTGAAATATAATCTCTCCACTGAGAACTAAATGACAATCACTAGCTGTAGGGGACACTAAAGTATTAAAGAGAAGGAAACTACAAATAATGAAAGTACATTTTGTCCAACTTGCTTTTGATGAGGCATAAAAGAAAATGTAAATAATTTCTATTAGGAGGAAATTAATGTAACAGCTTTGATATTTGCAAACAGAGTGAGCTTGTATTTTATAACCTGGATTTGCAACTGAGGTAGCACAATACCATTTACCTGGATATAAAGTAATGATTATATCAATTCTATTTTCACCATCAGTAATAAAGCACAAAATCAATACCATTAATATGACTGATAATAAAGAGATGTGATCAGTCTCAGCTTGGATAGGTAATTAAAAAAAAAAAAAAGAGGAGATAAAATGTTTTTTAGCTGTATCTGAACAAAGAGGTTCTCTTAACCTGGGTTTGCAGTGAAGAAAAGTGTCAATATTGCTAATACAGGTTCGCAATTAAGTTGGTGTCAATGTGGTTTGGAAAAGGAGTTAATAACTAGGACAATACAGTTAGCACTGACCTCAATTTTCAATAAAAATCATGTCTGTGTTTTAATTTGGAACTGTAAAATTCATCCTAGTGCTCTACAAATCACCATATAATTATTAACTTGCACTTACTTTACAATTAGAAAATTATTTACATAATAAGTTTTTTTTTTATATAACCATGTGCCTGATACAAATGGTGAGCTGAATGTAGAGTTCCCCTAAATGAAGTGTCTGACACAAAATTAAACTTCTACATTTCTTTGCAAAAGCATTCCTACGGATTTAAACGCTTTACTCCCAGAAAAAAAATACCGCTTCAGCAAGACTCTGGGTTCCTGCTTCAAATATTGATTTCTTTATTAGAATTACTAGTTTTAGTTAATTACTAGTTAAATCTCTATTAATGACCTCATAAATAATTATCATACCCAATTATTGTAAATACTCTTGAGTATTTATTTTAAACTCACGTTAGAAGCTGAGTGTGCACTTTTTTGCACTTATTTTCCTGTGTAAATCTAAGTCAAATATATCAAACAACACTAAAGGATAGGGAAAAAAAGGATTTCTCTAAGGGAAAAAAAAAAGGGGGGGGTTTTATGGTTTTCACGTCCTCCTTCCATGTTTCCTCACAATAGAAAAGAAGAACGTAAGTCCACCAGCATTCTCTGTCTCCATCTACTTTATAAGTAGTCTCACCTCCTTTTTCTTCTTCTTTTCCTTCTTCTTCTTTTTCCTCTGCACCATGAATCAAAGGTATCTCAACTTCTGTTGTGTCTTCTTGGTTCAGCAATGGCTCTGAACAAATTTGATAAAAAGAAGATGAACAGTAAGGCTTTTCAGGATGGACAGAAAAGGATTAACATGCACTAGAGAGATTACCATCAAAAACACTGGCAGAGGAAAAGGGTCCTTTTCCCCAAGAGTACAGATACAAAAGCTGTCTCAGGGAACTCCAAGGAGCTGTAGTTGAGAGCAAGGCCTTGATCCTCCTAGATGCTGAGCTTTCTGGGATTTAGCACAAAAACCCCACGTGCCTAGCTCCAAGCATGGGCCTTCACTGGGACTTGTGAGCCCAGAGACACATGTACTCGAGTGTTTTGCTGGACTTGGGACAGAGCATTCCATGCTCTCTATGTACCAGGCTGAAGTGCTTGTCATCAGGAATAAGAAATGCAATGTTCACTTCTTTCTCTAACAGTTGCAGTCATTAAAAAGCCATCTTTTATCACTGAGAATCCATAGATACTCCCCTGATCAGGGCTGAATTTAGAATTACACCATAAGAGGATTCAATTCCACAGATTTAGCTTAGTAGGTATGGAGAAAGAAAAGGAACTTAAATGCTACTGATAATATCTGAGCAATAACTAGAGGTTTTGCCTGTTAATCTTGCTCTTTGGTTTCAAGGCATGTGCAGTACCTTCTATTTCCATGCAGGAGCTTTGGGAATCTGTCCCCGTTTTCATCTCCTCCTCTGCAGAAACACCCTGTTGTCCTGTTAACACGACAAATTGAAAACGACATCAGCATGACGGCTGCGTGCAGGCCACAGCAAGTTCATCAAAACAGGACACAAACCTAACATATAGCATGGTACTTTTCAGACAAGTACTGTTTTTTTTTCTTCTATTAAACAAACAATGTTGGACTTATTTTATATATGAAAATACTACTTAAATTCTGAGCATGAAGTATGTTAAATGTGTGGTCAAAACTGACCCTGCATCATGTTGGGTTTTTTTTATGCTTTTGTAGCTCGGCCTTGACACACTGTTTCTCATAGGAGCTGCTGCAAAGCGCTTGCACTTGACAGTCAGCTTAGCAGAAAGAACAGCATCACCCCACAGGCTTTTAGAACAATAACAACAACAAAAAAAAAAAAAGAAGGAGGACAATAATAACAATGCTATGCAGCTGGGATCAATATGGTAAAACCCACATATTTGGAGACATGTGTCTTTTCCAGCAACACCAGAGGTTACTGCACCACAACTGGTTGGCACACAACCTCTACGAGCCAACAGTGCTTTCTTAAGGCAGCAGAGGTCATGCTGAAAACCACAGGATGCTGAAACAGGAAGAAATAAGGTTCCCAACTGGTTCATTATCTCTGTCTTAAAGAATTCTGATACAAAACTTTACCTTTGTCTTGATCTTGTTCACATCCCACAGGATGCACTGGGTCACTCTCCCGTGCACCTTTGGAGTCTTTTGGAGAGTCTGGGGAAACAGCAGACAAACAAACAAACAAATCCCGCAGCAGTTTTCCTGCTGGAAAAGTCTGGTAGTTACTTCAGACACAGGTAGCCCTGAGGTGCTAGCTTCATACTTGGCATTCTGATACACTGACAGATTTTCTATTTGTTTAACTACAGACTTACATACTACAAAAATATACTCATGGGTTTCAATTATTCAAATTGATTTCAAAATCTGTACACTTCCTGGGCAGTTTTTTGCCTACAGTGCAGACCTTAAACAAGGAGCTGGCAAGAAAGGATGCGTAAGAATAATCAGCAGCACTACTGAGAATTTTATTTCTAATGAACGGAGTGGCACAAAGCTATGAGAAACGGCACGAACCACTTACTTGATAAATAAAGCGATTTCTTATTTGTTTAGAACAATGCCAGCACTTTGCATGGTTGGACTCCCACAAGCTTGACAAATATTAAGTCCTACAAACCCCAGTGTAAATCCTAGTCTCATTTCACTTGATGACAAAACTCCCAAGGTCATTATTGTGGCCAAGACTGTTTTTCTTTTTAGGGGAGACCAGCAAAATGAACTGCCCAAAGCCATACCCCGAACCAGTGGCACAGTGAGGTTTAAATCAGGCAATATGAGTCCACCCACTATGCTATCTGCTGTCTTCATAAATGCAGGGCATTATTTTTTGTGTCGAATGACATTTTCTGACAACAGCCACTCCTTAGTTTTTGCATGAGGATGGAGAAATGCATCATTTCACCACAGTCAGGAAATCACAGCAACACAGCCACTCGTTTTAGCTCTACTCATCCACAGAACACGCAGCTTTCACTGGATAAAGAGCTCTCTTGAAGCCTTGTTAAAAAATGCTGCTGATCTAACTGGACATTTCTGCAAGCTACAGGGGTAAGTACACTTGAGGTCATAACAATGGTAACAGATAATCACTATTTGTGTTCCAGAGTGAAACACTTTCTAAAATGCTGCTAGATGGAAAACTTAAGTAACAGTGAGAAAAGATCTACGGTGCATGATAACAAATTACGCTGTGACAGTCTTGTTATGGCTCTACTTCTGGAAGGTCCCTTTCTACAGTACAGCAGAGCAAATCTTACAATATACCAAGGATGTCCCTGTAAAACTCTGTTCCTGAAACTTGCTAAGAAAAATCTCTGATGGATAAGTGAAAAAGCTGGGTTGTTAACATCTGATCCAAATTTAATAATCTGTAGAAAAGGTATGCACTGAAAGTGTGTGGCTTTAATTAACTGCAAATAATCCTCCAAGGCAAATATTTAATTACCTGCACAGCTTCTTACTTCTTTCATGGCATGACAATAAGTTTATAAATCCAAGTCTGAAAGCAGAATATCTCACTGAGGTACAATTTGCTAAAATTTGCCCTTGCTGTACTTTTTTTCACCCTACTGTGAACATAAAACACTACTTACTGCTATCAGCTGGACCATTGCGCTGGCCTTTCATAGTAGGATGCCACATTGTGCAAGTTACAAGAAAGTACCCTATCAGCCCGAATCAGAGCAAAAAATGAATTAGAATTTAATAAAATTCCAAGTTTAATCAAAAAGCAAGTTGAAGGACCTCTTGGTATAAACGGGAATGCCACTAAAAATCTGTAGGGAATTTTTCAAGCAAACTTTAAACCCATTGAGTGAAATTCTGGCTTTGCTGAAGTTTATTACAAAGCTTTCAGGATATCAAACAAGCCAAAGTTGTACCACCTGTAGCTACATACCCTAAATTAATATAATCTTTTTCTGTATGATTTAGTTGCATGTTTATAAAAGGAACTGTACTGACAAAGTTGGAATCAGAAGTCCTCTGCCTTAAGTACTGTGCAGCCAGGGACTGAACACAGCCCTTCCAACAGCCAAAAGTGAAGATAAAGTGTGACGTTACCTGCTATGGGTGGGAGAGGTGCCTGCGGCTCTGTCCCATCAGACCCTTAGAGCTATCTTATCCTAGAACTATTGCATAGTACTTCATACTCCCAGACCTATGCCTTTACTATCAGTTCACAGGCGCCACCTTTTCTCACACAATGAGGAATGACTCCAATTTCATGCAAAAATCAATCCCCAGCATCAAAAGAACAATTACGTGCTTTAGTCAATAACAACAAATGGAGTTTAAGGAGCCCTGTGCTTGGCTGATGTATGTGCCCCATCACGCTGCTGTTTGTTGCAGAGCACTGTATCATTTATGGCAAACTACGGTTACTGTACAGCGTGGGGAGTTGTTGCTACTCCCACCCTTTGGCACAGCTGGCAGTCTGACCCCACAGTTGTGCTCAGTGCCGGCATTAGGCACCACAGCTAGAGACCACCTATGATATCTGGCACATCTTCAGACAGTCCCATAGCTGGCTCTGCACACTTTATTCTTACAGTATTGTAATTTTGTGTTAAACTTTAATTTTGATCATAAACAGTTTTCTAATTGTTCCAGGGTTCAAGAAAGCAATTTAATTGCACAGAATTCCAAATTATCCTAGGCAATATACAATGATAATTTTGTGCAAGCTATTTTTGGTAAAGCGTGTTTCTGAAAAAGTAGAACATGGACAGGAGTTACTCCCTAGCTGTAAGAGTCCATCGCTTTTATTTCAGCAGTAGAAAACAGTTTTTGCTTTAGTATGCAGATTCTGAGTTCCAAACTCTTTAAGGTCAAGACCATGTCAAAGATTTCTTCTTTTCAAATGCAAACATTAGATCAAATATTCAAGACAAAAGTTCCAAAGACAGATTTAGTTTTAGGATTAACAAGAATAAAATAAAGTGAAGGAATAAACCCAGTTTATGAAGAAAATTGGAGCCAAGCAAGAGTAAAAGCGTAAGACCAAATGCACTGGTCAAAAAAAGCTGTTCCCAAATTGGATAGGAGGGAAGAGTGCCATCTCCATTTCAGTTGGCAGGCAGCAGTGGGAAGCCCACAAACGCTGATGATGTACTACTCTCTGTGTGCAAGTTTTCAGTAAGGTAGTGGTATTCCTCGGGCTCAGTTGGTCCTCTGTGCTCACTTAGCCCTTTAGAGCCTTATGCAATTGGACATAAGCCAGTATCATAGTCCTAAACTATTCCAGGGTCTACAAAAGCTCAGGTCATCCCTAAATCCTTAGTTCATCTGTAATTGGCTGGCTCTGATTTTTTAAACAGCATAAAGCAGTGTTAGCCTTCTCCTAACATAGTTACTCAACAGATAAGTCACACTGGAGAATCCAAGTCAGAATATTATTTCACAACACAACACATATTTCACAAATGTGTTAGTTTTTTGATAACACATGCTAGGCACTGTTTACCTTGGGTAACCACAAATTGGGACTGTAAAGGTTAACATTCCTCCAGGCAGGACTGAAAATAATCGGTGTTTCTGATACTATGCTGGAGCACAGTTCCTAAGGTCATCATTGATTATGAATGAATGAACCAAACATGACATTTAATGACATAAATGAACCAAAGATAGGCCACTTTTGTCTACTGCACATCAAGCACTGAAGTGCTCACTGAAGTCTGAGCATCCCTTAGTTCCTTCAAACCTGCTTTCAGTTGGTGGCTGCACTGACAGTGCCCACATCAGGAGCGCTTGGCTCTGCACTCCTCCATTGTATTGAAACAACTTTCTCGCGGGGCTGCAGGGTTGAACGCACCTGGGAATCAGCCCCAACCTTTGACAACCCATGAAGAAAGTCTCTGGACTTCAAGTAAGCCCATTAAAATACTCCCCAAGAATATTCACTGTTCCAATACATCAACTGTATGTTGAATTCAGCTCCAAGAAGACTGTGTAGCTTGCAATAAACTATCAATCTTACCCTTCCTGCCAATAATCAGACACTATTTTGTCTAAACTCTGCACAAACCCCCATGCTTTTCCATGCAATTTATTTTTTTTTTTACTGTATAAAGCAAGGCTGCTCAAACAAAATTTTACAAATGCTAAAGGAAGAGGAGACATGGTAAGATCTGAATGTTAAGTGGTTGTAATGATCTTTTAAAATTCACTTCTCCAGCTACTCTCTGTATGGCTTATTTACCGAGTTATTTCTAATGTACAACACACCTGGGTCCCGCATATAGCACAGATAAATCACCAGGGTTTAGGGAGCTGTAAGAAGATTAAAGAGGGAAAAAGTTGGTCATTATGAAAGAAACAGGTTCAGTGCATTTTATTTTTTAAGCTTGATACTGTGAAAAATGACTGGAAGATTTCCAGAGTGAAAGAAATCAAGCAGGCATCTAAAATTACAGGTAATGGTGTGCACAGAGACTGCCACATGATTAGGGTATTCTTTTGCCTCATAAACCGAGGAAAATGTGTTAAAATGAAGTACTATAAAATGGTGATTTATGAGAAGTTAGAGAGATATTCTTGAGCTTTGACTTTAAAATTTTATTTTTATATCTACCAAGATTTTATTTTAATCTGTCTTTATGACAGATTAGATTTATTGAAGTCCAAGTTCATACAGCTTGGTAAAACAGACCTTTTTAGGTGCAACAACCTGTAGAGATATTTTTGCAAGTGTTCGGATAATAGACTAGGCAGTTCATCTCTGCAGGTGGGGTCCACTGAGTAACACTCCTACCCGCTCATGCTTCAAGCTAACAGAAGGGCACCTCCTCTAACCTCATCTTCTGTCCACAAGAGATACTTCAGGCGCAGGCGGTATGATAACTGCAGGTATCCTGCTGCTCCCATGAGGGGCAGGGCCTGTTGTACAGGGCTCTGGGAAAGGAAAAAGCAGAGAAAAACCTGGCCACCTTGGCTAGAGCCTTCTCAGGAGAAGATGACACACAGCTGAAGGTAAGGGTTGAGGGGAGGGAGATGGAGGGAGTAGCTACTGTGCTCTCATGGGTCTGACAAGAGCACAGCTTGGATGTCTCCAGGTCAGTTGATATTTAAAAATAAGTAGGATCTAAATAAACCGGCTAAGTAGATTAGTGTTAGCTGTTGTGGCTGCCTCTGCTGGTGAAGGGTAGAGCAGAAACACCTCTCGAGTAGTTTATGGGCTGGACCCCATCTGGATGCGCAACACTACAGACAGGTCACATTAAAAGGAAAAGTGAATAACTCGCATTATGCACAGCTTGAAGTGAGCCTTACTGGGGGACTTGGTTGCATGGTGATGGCTATGTACCTGGTTTAAAAAAACCCCAAGCCACACTATTTAGCTTGTGATAGGCAATTTGCTTTCATAGAAATCCTTCTAACCAAGGGAGAGAAAAATGTTATCACTGTAGCTGGCATGCAGAGCCACAGCTACGGTTGGGAGTGTTCAAACTCTTCCATTAAAAAAGGTTCTTTTCCAGTTACCTATAATTGAAATTTTTCAGGCCGAAATTTTCCAGGTCTAATCATAGCCCAAGGGTGAAGTAAAAACATTTCACTGGTAGCTGCTGAGCGCTCAGCACTTCTGAAAATCAGGTCATTCATTTAGATGTCTTAATATATACTTAAGAGCTGCTTTTAAACACCTCTTTTTGCACATATTGGCCTTTCAGTGGATCTTTTTCACTCACTTATCAATGTCTATTTTACGTTGATTTGCACAGCTTCCCTACATTTGAAATGCTCTATCTTTCAGTTTACCCTTTCTCAATCATTTATGTCTTTAGGACACCAAGATTTTTCCATGGTGAGAACTACAGCTGTCCAAACACAAATTTTAGATCCATTATGTTTTACAGGCAGGATACTTTCAGGCTTCTGGGTTGCACAAAATGAATTTTTAGGGCCAACCCCTAGCCAACACATATACCTAATTTTGTTTCTGACAACATAAGCTGTCCAGCTGACTGAATCTGACTCCATTTCAGAGAATGAGGAAAAACAGTGACTTGCTTTAAATGGCACTCCCACAGGAGCACAGACTTTGGTGAACACCTGGAAATAATTAATTGCTACTTTATTTTAAAAATTAATTAGCATATGATTTAATTTAGTTGACCTTAAAATGAAAATTCAGTTCTTATTAAGTGCTAATGAATTAAAATCAGTGCATTGTGCACAGAAACTTTGCCACAATTGCATAATGGGGAGTTCATTCTTCACCTGTACTAAATCCAGTTCCTTTTTTCATTTTTCTGCCAGAAAGCCCTATCATTAAATCATGTTAAATAGTAATTGGTAGGACAGGTAACTGAGATGAAGGTGCAGAACACTTGCTCACATACACATACATTCATGTATGTCACATATACTCTTTCTTAAAAAAAAATTAAAAATCACAGGTTCAAACCAATCCACAGCCTATATACAATAGGGTCCATTTAAAATTATTTTGTAGTCCCAGCACAATCTTGTAGGGACAGGCATACTAGATTGAGTGCAGCCTGTCTGATATGTGTTTCATCTGCTGCATAAACATTAATGACTTTAATCACTTTGTTCTGCCCTTACACTTCATAAAGAGAAGCATCTCTAACTTGAAATACACTGTGTATAAAGGATCTACTTCCATATGCACAGTAATGAAGCGCTACGAAGGTGCTGCCTAGAGATGTCAGCTCTCCCCCCAAGAGCTAATAGTTATGCATGCAAGTTTTCAAGGATAAAATTGCAACACTTCTTTGCAGTATTTCCAGACAGTGGAAAATTGGCACAGACCAGAATAAGAGGATACCTCCACAGCATAACATCAAACATCTTGATATTCTTGGAATATGAATGTGCTGGTTTTTTTTTTTTTCCTGAGAGCACTCAAAACATTCAGTCTATTAAAAGGCCACATGCAAAGCGGGCCCATGTGGACTTTTTTTTTCTGGACAACGTCTCTTCTATTGTGAATAAGAGAAGAGGTATACCTTCACATTAATATGAGATTTGAAATATCACAGTAGGTTTTCATTTTAATCGGAGTCCCTCAAAACATGATTCCTGCATGGTTATGTGCACTTATCAGGAAACATCCTCTTCCAAGTTCTCATCCTTCCCCTTTTCCTTTTTAAAAAAATAATGATAAAGATGACTCTGGTAAGATAAAAATACTAGAACTTCATGGCAGCAGAGATGTATGTGCTCTTTTTTTTAATATCACCATATTTTAGAGCAATAAATATTTCAATGTATTTGCTATATTCTAATCCCAGAAATGTGAGAGAAAAATAAGCAAAAAACCTACTAGTCAACTCTAATTGGAGTCAAAATACTTGTTTTGGTGCACTGATCAGAACTGAGAATTGAAAGACTTCTATAGTTCCATAGTAGGCTTGGCAACCTCCTATTCTGAGTGGTTTAAACTATGCATTTTGGTAATGTGTAGCCTGAACTTATTTGTCACAAATCTCCTTTCACAGTAATTAGGTGGAAGGATTGGAAAAACATAATTTCTTTAAATGCTTTATATCCAGTTCATTTAGTTGAAGATAAACCACAGAAATGAGTACGTTCCAGAACCTGGCAGGTTTTAGCTGTGTTAACTCAGTGGGCAAACAATTTGAAGGCTGAAATTTATTTCAGGAGCAGCAGGTGTTTTCAAAAACACCAGGATTTTGTAAAAGTGCCATTTCCCAAGCAGTAGCAAGTTTTTTGTAACACTAGTATTCATTTTAAAACAATTCAAAATGTAAAATCTGAAAAATTGAAAGTCTACTAATGGAAATAGGGATTAAAATCATGGCCTGGGGTACACAGTGGCCTCATAGCTCAAAACTCTTGGTTACATTTTAAAAACTAGCAAGCAAATCCCCCAACATGTTCTTTTCCCCCCCATTCCTTTTTTCTACTTGTTCAACTTTGCAAACAAATTATATGAAGGAGAGTTTGTCTTGCTCCTTTTTCCCTACCAGATGCTTTCTGTCTTAACTATTGAGGAGAGGTAGGACATCAGAGAAAAAAACACCCCTTGGATTCCTCAGGGCCCTATCTCTTCTGTCAACCTAGCTTGGCATACTATAGGAAAAGTAAGACTAGAGCACCAAGATGGCTACTTTCCTGAGAAGAGACAACTAATACAATGGGTCAAAAAATTGAAGTGGTTACACATTGAGATGGTTACTGAAAAGCATATCAGAAGAGACCATCTTCATAGTCAAGAGCAAGCACTCAAAGCTTCCAAAATGTTGGAATCTTCAGTAAGACTGCAGACAGCAAAAAAAAAACCAAACCCAAACAGACCAAACCCAAAGCCTCACCATGACACTCACATGAAACATAAAAAAAATATATCTGATGTGGGATCTTATGGATACAGGATACATAGACAGGCCACATGTCAGAAAAAAAAAACCCAGAAATGAATGACAGGCAATCACCAACTACGCTGGGGCTGAATCTATCCCTATTTCTGCTTTCCAGTAGCCTTGCCACAACCTCATTCTGTGAAGACATCAAAAGCAAAAGCCAGTGCTCCAGCAAGGGTTTGTGGGTATTCTCCCCTGCAGGATCAACCAATCAGTTAAGAGAGCACTTAAATCAACCTGCACAAGACTCACGACCTCATAATCAGGTAAGTATGTGGGCTCTCTAGCACGCGTCTTTGGAACAAAAGGGCAAGATCTCACACCTCATCACACTTATCTAGAAAAATGAGAAGAGTCAAGCAGTGATGCTGAATTAAACATTAAATCTTTTAAAATAAATAAGTTAATGGATGTTAATAATTATGTTATCTCAGTAAAATGCATTAACATTTTCTATTAGTCTTTCTTGAAGGCTGTACTGATGGACTGTATTTATTACAGACAGCATAACTTCTGTTTTGAATTACCAGTAGCAAACATCTTATAAATTACCCAGGCTTTTCTTTCCTGACATACCCCCACAAAAATGCCAAAAACCATAGACTGGCACAAGCAATTAATAGCATGATATCATAAGAGTATCAAAAACAGTATGCCTGTGCACTGGTTCCTATCTGTAAACCGACAACTCCACAGGAAAAATCTCAGCTTGAAACATTTAAATTAGATCATCTCTCTTTCTTGTTTCCTAAACTCCCTGTCATTCGGCCCTGTGACACTTTTAAATATTTATCACAAACTAAATGATCTGAGTGCCCAGCACAGTCTGCACAAGATAAACATTACTTTCTCCCTCTCAATTATGACTTCATCTCCTCCTGTCTCTTCTTGATGTGTTTATAGCTATTGTGTTTTTCTTTTTCCCCATCAGGAGAACACTGAATAGGGAGCTAATATGGCTGAGATAGATGTGTACGCTTAACTTTACGCCTGTGAGTCACCCCAGCAAGCCCAAGCTCTGGGCTTATTTCTGACACGTCATGTATGATATTTTAGTATTACTGCTATAACAAGAGGACTTAGGAATTCACAGCATCTCTCCTACCAGCACAACAGCTGGTTCCAAGGACTTCATTACAAAGAGTTTTCTAAATGAAAATCCAAGCATTTACCTATTTCTGTATTGTTTAACTCTGATTTTGTCAATTTCCAGACAAAGGAAAATAAGGCTTTACAAAATATCCTCTTGGGACTGGATATTTTGAAATGCAATTTACAATCTGTACCTTTGTCCCCACTCAGCTCTGTTTCTTCCGATGATGATAGGCTGCCTACAGCTGAAGGTTTCGTCTCATCTATAAAAAACAAGGAAATGAAAGAGAAGTTATTCATTAGATAGCTAACTGACAAACCATTTTATTGAAAAAAAAAAAGTGTTATGCCTTATTGAGGCAAGATACTAGACCTGAATTTGATTTTCAGGGCTTCCATTCATTCAGGCTGCATTCACTAGCCATTACTGGTCTGATTGTTTTCCCTAAGCTGGGTTAAACTTACATTACAATACTGCCAGATCAAGTCTATATTTCAATTTCTCATAATACAGAGAGAGGAAGAGCCATCAGTTTCATGAATAGGCTGGTGGTGCTATTTGTGTTGAGATTCCTTTTTTCATTTAATCCATCTATTTTAAGAAAAAACAATTAAGCCATTCTTAACTTTAATCACGTCCATGAACCCCATTGGAATCAAAATTATTATATGCAGATGTTTTCCTGAAAATAGAAGTTTTCATGAATCAGGTCTAAAATTTAGCAAGTCCCTGAAAACCTGCAGCTCGTACTTTTTTAATGGTACAGCATGTGGGTGAAGCTGTTGTAGTTAATAGATAAAACTAGTACCTGAATTTAATAGAATTTTTTAACTTTCAACATTGCATTTTTTAATAGTTCTAAAACCTTTGTAAGCCTTTGTTTTCATTTCTAGTCTTTAATTTCTTTTAAAAGTCTTGCCTCTGATGGTTCTGACAAATTTTTTTTCCTAATATAGTTATTGAGTATTTTTAACCAGCTTGAAACAAGAGCTCTGAAGCACCTGCCACTTTGTTTTTACACGTGTTAACTGTGCAGTTCACTGATGATAGACTGGAGACCAGTCTTTAAAAAAATCACACAGTAGTAGCTGAAAAATTTCAGGTCAGTCTTTGTACACTATAGCTGGCTTTTGCATCTACTGTGTAATAAGAATATATAAATCTTTATGCAACGGACTGGGTAAGAATGTAGCTTCTACATTTTCTTTCACAATACTGAAGTATACAATTTGTGATTTGTCACACTCAGATGAAGGTTATGCCTTATGGTTTAGAAAATACAAATAAGAACTTTAAGATTTTATAGGATTGCTCCTTACAATGATCATTCATAGTGATGAGAAACATTTTTAGGCATACAACTGCATATCTTAGAAAAAATCAAGTCATTTGCCCAAGAAAGGGCGCAGGAATAGCAATCCTAAATGTTCCTGGTAATGTTTTGTCTCCACAACGAGCAGAGTGGAAAGCAGCAGCAACTCATCAGTTGAACATAACTAACTCAAACTAATTGTACACTTCTGTGGTCTTATCACTATGTGAACCAGTAGGGATAAATGTTAAACCAAATATTTTTTTCCTGTAACATTGTGTGCCTATGGCCAAGGAGGCGATTCATGGACTATCTTTAGGCATGTACCTAAACCACGTTCCTAAAGTATGACATTTTCTGGACCTGGGGCCTAAAATGTCTGGATCTTTTCTTTGACACTCTTCATGAAAGTAACAAAACACGACTACTAATAGAAGATAGCAAAAGAATGTACATCATGGCTCTGATAAACCAGCTCTGACAGCTCATAACATAACAAGTCATAATGACGGTTTGGGGAAAAACACAATGCATTTAAGACACCTCCAGTAGCAAAGCAATAATTTAGAGAGGTACATATTCCTTATTTCTCTTGGGAAAAATGAAATGTGTCTCATTCAATTGAACTGTTTTGTGAATCGAAATACCAGGGAAATATGCACTCCATCAGAGTGAATATAGCTGACAAGCACAACGGGCTATATTTGGCATCTGCAGACAGCAGTATAATCGGGTTTAACAGGAACCTCTGCAATTGGAGCTAGTAGCTCCTAGCAATACCAGCTCCTAGGTGAGCTAGCAGCCAAGCAGTACTTGATATGGTTAAAAGCTCAGTATTGCCTGAGCAAAGATATCCCTCTGCCCAGTCAGAGATTCAAAACAGAGTCTAGATTCAGACAGAGCAATTCATTCCTCCCTTTGCCTGATGAAGATAAGACTAGCATAACAGTGACAAACCCAGAAAGGAAATGTGATTGTCCTTCAGCACTTACAAAACACCACTGCATGCTTATCTTGGGGAGGGTAAAGGGCCTAGGTCCAAAGCTTGCTGCGGTCCATGGGATTATTTTTTATTCTGTAATACTGCATGCCTATGGCTTCACCTCCCACTGCTCGCCTTGCATGAAGACATAAAGAAGAGGTGATAAAGAGGACATGAAACACAGAAGGACTTCAAGCACTTGTAGACAGTATCAGCTGTTAACACCTAGTTGCAGAAGACTGACCTGTGGAGCACAGGGAGAAATGCTGCACTTGCACATACAGAGCGTCCAACACATAAGACAAAAAGAAGGACCCTCATCAAATTAATTCCTCATCTGGAAACAGCCACAATGCAGTAAGCAAACCAGATAAGTCAAGAATTTAGGCCTTCTACATTTTTTTTCTGCATTTACCGGCTGGCCTTCTTCAGCTCGGTATTCCACATATTGAAAACAATCTACAATTCTGATTTAAAAAAAAAACCAACCTAACAGAAGTTCTGAGGAAAACTGTTGCATGCCGCCTGAATTAAGTATGTGTAGGCAACATCCTGCACTAGAATGAGAATAAAAAAAAAAACAAGAAAAGCATTGTGTTACATGTAATACTATATAAAGAAATCCTTAAGAAATAAGGGGAATTTCAGACATTTTGATTGTCACTCCAGCTCTTTCGATAATTGATTGCTTCTAGTTGCCTTTTGCATTGAATAGAGTTGGGTAGGATGAAAAATACAACCATAAACAGAAAAAAAAATAGAAAATCTACTGTGAACACAGAGTGACATCGTATTTTAAAATACTGAACTCACTATAATTTATAAGCATGCCATCTGCAAAACCCACTGCTTGTGAACTGTGACATTCATTCGCACGATATGCAATACCTTTCTGTATGGATTTAAATCTCCATAACCCCTGAGACTTGTGTAGACAATTTATTAAAACTTGAAAATACCCTTTAAAATCTCCAGAAGTACAGTTTTTCATCAAAGTAAGCCTGCTTCCTCCTTCTCCAAACTACCTTTTCTCCCATTCATATTCCATGTAGAGTGCTACTCTGTTGTGGAGAGAGGGAAAATGATTTCTTTCCAGCTAGAGGATAAGCTAGAGGTAGTTCACCTTACAGTGAGAACACAGAGCTGGTAAGATAAAGAGGGAAGTCAGTCTGCATTCCTGCATTGCAATACATTAATTCATAATGAACGGAGTTGTAGTCTGTAATGGGAGATGTGCTCAAGACCTGAGCTAATCTGGTGAAAATGTACAAACATTGACTAAGGTTATTGTTCACCAAGGTGGATAAAACCTAAGTAAGCCCTTTAAGGAACTCAGCACAAACCTGCTTCTCGGCTCTGGGCCTCGGTTTCTTCAGTGTTTTGTTTCTCATCTGTGCCCTCACCACCTATTGAGGAAAACACGTTAAAATTATTTATGATATATCTTTTTATTTGTAACAGCAGCAGCAATATTAATTGTAACCAATCCAGCACAAACTGCTAATTTATAGCAAGATGCCATGATAAAAGGGGAGAGAGATAAAGGTAAACTGAAAAAAAAACCTGCAAACATAACCAGTTACATTTTAAACAGTCACATTTTCACTTCTCAAGCTGAGGAAGGGAGGTTAGATTAAAGATTTTATCTCAATAGGCACACTGGAAATATCTGTATACCAAATAAAGGTATGTTTCCCTAAACACTGTCTGCACAAGATGAAATTGTTGCTTGATCTTCATCTATGGATTTTACAAATTTCTTTTTTCTAGGATTATTTTCCTCCAGTAACATTTCCACAAAATCCTTGAAGTGGCTGTTTCTGACCTGCAGAACCTACTTTAATGCCTATGGAAGGTAAGGATAGGAGGGGGAGAATGGCCCAAATTTTATTTTAAAGCAAAAAGCACAACGCCACTTAGCATGAAGTAGAAAAATGCATCACAAATGACTGCAAAGAAGAGAGCAAAATAAACCAAAGTAAGATTTCTAGGATTTAATGCATATTCCCTCTTTTTACATTCACATTCATTCCAAATTTTCTCCACTAGTTTGCATTCACATTCATTATCCATTTTCTTCCCTCCAGCTCCCTTTCTGAAGGCAGGTACCAAACAGTGAATTACCACTGAGAAAAGTAATACCCTGGGGAACCTCTATGGACACGAGATCAAGTTCTCTTAACCTTTCCTTGGCCCAATTAGAAATATATCAGGAAGCCTGTATTTTCAAGGCTGGAGAAGGCTCTTTTACCTTCATAATAATGCTAGAGGCTGCAGTGCAGCAGGTTGGATCAGATGCGATGGCTATGCTCCCTCTTCTCCAGCATAACGAGATAGACAGCGAGAACAGCTGAGTACCAGCTTTAATGAGGCATTTGAAAAACTGACTGCTGAGCATATACACTGGGAGAAAGGAAATTCATTCCCAGGCTTGTAAATGGCTTGATAATGATACACATATTTTTTGCTGTGATCTTTTCTGGCTCTTGGGTTTTTCTGATTACAGCTTTTAGAGAAGCAACACAGTTAAAGTTCCTCGCGCCTCCACCTTGCTGTTACTTAACACATGGAGTCTGTTGAAGAGAACAGCAGTAGCCCAAATGCAGTTAGGTGGATGGAAGAAAAACAGAGAAAGCGTGTGTTTTTCAGAAGCACATGTACATCTGGTGGCACGCTGCATTCAGCTAATATTTAAAGGCTGAGGTATGACGCTCTCCCTCTTTCCAGCAGGCAATACATCCCAGCATCCAGCAGATGGGACTAGCGGAGAAGTATTTCCAGGCTGACCCTGCAGAGAGCTGCTCTCAGGAGGAGAGGAGAGGGAGTAGGAGTTTGAAACCCCACCTGAGAGGGGAAAGGTGGGCAGGGAGCGGCTGATGGCCATCAGTGAGGGCTCGCCTGCTCCCTGCTTGGTAACTCTTTGTACTGATTTTAACCAGCCTTAATGGATGACTAGCTATGGTGATTTCTTTACACATTAGTGAGCTCTAACCTGTAAAAAATTGAATTACATGGATGACCAAAATGGCTTGATAAAACCAGCTGGGTTTTTTCCCTCCCCTCCTTGAAACCAGAAAGTGCTCTTTTCAAAATCAGTGTTCTGCCTGTCCACGCACAACAAGAGAACTGCATGCAAAATAGGAAGTTAGGTGGACCAGAACATAAACTTTTCTCTCCTCTTTCTCCTTTTCTTTTAAAACATGGGCTTGTGACTTTGCAAGCTTTGCAGCAAGCAATTAATAAATAAGGGAAAAAAATCCTTTGCATCACTAGGATACATTTCAAAGGGGTAAAGCCATCTAGCTCAGGAGCTGTGGAAAGGAACAGTATGTTCAAGACAATCCTGTAACTCAACAGTGCAGTGACACTTGAAGAATTTTTACCATTAGGTCAGATCCAAAGAGAATATTGCATCACTGCGAAACAAGCAGTGTAATAGCATAAAGGATTTAATGATGGCCAAGTGCAACATGTTTCACTTTGCACAGAAGGACTTTACATCCAGAAAAAGCAGGTCAGGCATAAATGGTAACTACCGATATATATCACTGAAAACCACTTCAGCGATTGCATCACTGCATTCACAACACAAACCTACATTTCTGGGTGATACTTGTTTCTACATCCATTATGACAAGTATGACTGTAACCATAAGTTATTCGACTAAAAGCAGGTATTTCAAGGTTTCCTTTATGTTTATTGCCAAAGGACTACATCTCTCATTAAAGTTACTTACTCTGAGTAAATTTAAACTACAAAAGAAAGTTTAAATGATCATCTGGTTCATCAGATTATCAGATAAAGCACATATTCATCAGTATGTTTTTGTCAACCCTATCTCACTGGAGATTCACTGTTTGATACTGGTATGACAGAATGAAAATTGCAGCACTATATGTTGGATTCTCAACATGTTTTCCATCTAACACTTCATTTTGTTCCTTTAGAAAGAAAAACGTGAAAGACCTTAAGCAGAAGCTTCACCTCTTGTACTCTGACCCAGTCCAACAGACTGACTGGATTGTGACATGAAAACTAATCTCGATCAGCATATTGAAAGTACGTGTTGTGCCTGCCAAGTGACTTCAATAGAATTAGAGAAAAGGAAACACTAAAAAATTAAGAGTGGACAAGTGATCCTCAAGTAAATGACTTGCAGAAGGAAGGGTTAAGTTCTGCTTGGCCTGGAGAATCTCTTCATCTCAGGAGAAAGGGAGGAGGCAGAGTAGGAATACACTAATAAGAAAGCAAACTATAGGGTGGAGAAGTGGCTAACCTCAAAGCATCTGACAAACAGTTTTTTCAATTTTTTAAAAACCCTTCTAATGAGCCTCTCACCGAGTGTCTTCTACTGATGAAGAGTCTTTCTATAATTATTGCTCTCCATTGGAGCTGGGCACAGAGCAAATGGAAAGGCTTTAAGTGGCACATGCTCAAGGCAAAGAGCTGGAAATACATTTTACAAGAGTAGCAAGACAGTTTTTCCCCCATATTTTTATCCACCCCTGGCTCTCCTTTTCTTCAGGCAGAAAAGCCAGACCCAGTGCATTTCCCTTGAGTCTTCCCCATGACATTTTTAATAATAACAAGATCTTTTCCACTGGATGGCTTCTACAGTATCTGCCATTCTTCTCTTTCCACTACTGCAGCAATTGGCGACTGCATTTCCTTTAGGAGAAAGCTGTCCTTACAATATCTGCTCTTCTATTATGCTAGTAATTGAACAGCACTCTGTCACTCCAAAGGAGACAGAAAAAGTAGCGAATGACATGTCATGTCATGTTAGGCCAGCAAATGTAAATGATTTTGAGCCACATCAAAAGACAAATAGGAACATCTGTTTCTTTTCCCCAGCATGGCAGTCAGTCGAAAAAACAGGAGTTTGGGAAATACAGTAGCACCATACAAACAAAATAAGCACGAGATACTAAAATATCTACTTCTGGCCATATATTTTGCTTTCCCTTGCCAAGCTGACTACTGCCTGATAGGTGCTTGCTCTCTCCTCTTGACCCTATTCTTGGGGATCAGTAAGAAAATCTGCCCCCTCTGTCCCCCACCCCAATGATATATTTATATTTGGTAGAAAACAGGCTAAATAGTAATCAATCAGCACACTCAGCAAGCTGGCAGAGCAAGTGGCACTTCTAACTAAACTAGAAAACCGGATACTCTGTGAGTGTCTGCCCACTTTATGTTAAGGAGAGGTATTTAGCATGCACAGTGATATGCCAGCTGCAGTAGCAGCCCCAAAATGAAGCAGATGATATGACAAATAATAAGCCAGCAGTCAGATGGGAGAGGGCTGGGACAAGATCCCCATGAAAGTCCAGAGGAGAAACTCTCAGCAGCAGCACCAGAGCAGGTTTTAGTATTCTTCCCATTTTTTCTGCGAGAGTCTGGAGGCACATGGCTTTTTGCATCTTTCACTGTTCTTGCGACAAACATGGCAAGTCAAAGATATTAATAGCCTGCTGGCCTCTTGGCTCTTCCCATTTCAGAGCTGAATAAGTGCCAGGTTCACTCATACACCTACTCCTCTTCAGCAGTGCCTTTCTTCACAAGCAGTCAGCAACATACTTAGAGATGAGGCCAAAGTCAGTGTCTCAAAAACTGGTGCAAAAAAGACATTTTCCAGAAGAAAACAGAATTGCAGATAATGTATTTTTAGTTAAAGGAATAAATTCTGCATAACCAGTACAAACTAGACTACTTCTACCTCTCCGACATACATGTTATTAATAATAAAACAATTTTCACTACTGAGAAAGCATAGTGTACTTATATCACCCATAGTGTGTCAACAGAGTAAGGTTCCTTCAATCAACCTTCTCCTTCTCGGAGTAGAAATAAAAGACACAGAGGGCCACGCCTCAGGCTCACATCTTGGTTGCTGCTCTCACATACCTGTGTACGTACCACATCCCTGAGCACTGGGTTTGACCCTGTTATACCCCCGCATGGCACTTGCCATGCAAGTCTGGGTGCATCCTCTGGTTCTCTGGGTGGTCAGCGACCCTGCATCTCTCCTGTGGTCTGGCCTGTGAATCTCTCTCCAAGTTGGGCCACGCTTCTGTGACAAATGCAAATGCAAACCAAAATCTGGCAGATAAGGGATGCCAGTTTTGAATTATCTTTTTACAGCACAAAAATACTGCCACAGTAATCACACTAATGATGTGAAGGTCCTTCTAGGATAACAGAGAAACTAATTAAAGAGAAAATTAAAAATATAGGCCTTGATCTTACAGCTGTTACATTCTGTATACATTAGCAGATATGCTGACTTCAGTGAAAATCCTTATATGTGAGAAGAAAGCACATATATATCCACATATCCACTCAAGATCATACAGCCTGCAACCATTTCCAGATTATTCCAGTGGCAAAATGATATCAGACATAAAACAAAAAGCACATACACACAAAGGTCATTATTGTAGAACTACAAATGCATTAAAATGAATCATTAGGGTGGTGTCCTGAGGTTACTGAACATTTTCAGTTTGCATTTTAATTTCTTTTAATTAAATTATGATTTAGGTCAGTTTTAATCACTACTTGTATATAACCCCTTTGGGGTAAATTTTAAGAAGGGTTAGTAAAGAGTTATCTGCAGTAATTGTTTAATGGAGTTATGAGACTTCTTCCCTGTGTCTTGCTTTAACAATTTACCTCACTGCAGATGCAGACCTGAATGCGCTGCTGTCAATGCACTCAGCGAAACTGTCAGCGTAATAAATAGCAGGTTTTCATTTTCATCCAGCATTTTGTCCAGAATTGTTGAGGAGTGTGGGAAAAGAATGAGACAACTATAGCTCGTGGGCACTATCTCACAGGTTTAAAGTAACACAATTGTATTTCACCTATTTAACGTCCTGAGAAATATAGGAGCCTAATCTACAGCCCACTGAAGTCACTAGGGGTGTTCCCCTTGCCTCACTCCTCCGTGGGTCAACAAGGGAAGTAACTCATCTTCGTTATACCTTTCCTGGCTAGGGAAGAACCAAGGGAGAAAGTGTGGGCCAACAGCCCATACGTGAAGGTGGTGCACAATACGATTGCAAATTTTATCGTTACGTTAGTATTCATTCATACTTTTCTGATTTGCCTAAGAGACTAGGTAACTGCACACCCTTAAGGACTGTGGCACAGCTTCTTTCCGAAGCCACAGTCAAAATAAAACATGAGATCTATTTAAATTTTTTTTGCTTACAGGTCATGAAATCATGTGGTGTGGCAATGTAACAAAGTGGACAGAGAAGCCACACAGGAGACCACACTTGTTAAAAATGGCATAAAACGTGAACAAAAACATAAACTATTTTGCATCAAAATTTCAGAATTAAGGGACTAGCCCTGTCTTCTGCACTGGACCTGAACAATCTCTATGGTTTACTGTTATGCACGTCATGGTTAGAAATGAGAAATTAATTCCTTAATAGATGAGTCCCCTGCAGGTACACTGTTTTGTCACTGCATATTATTCTTCTCTGACAACATTGCATTAGTCACTTTAGTAACTTAGTATTTTACACCTTAGCTCATTTCAGGAGAAAGAAAATCTTCTCTGAAGCATCTAGTGTGAAAACAGGAATCACAACTGTTTGCCTGGTACAGTTTACAAACACATACATTTGGCTGCTAAAAGAAACCCAAATGGGTAAATGGTCAAAGCAACAGGACTGTATGTCACCTGAGGAGGCCAAAATGAGCTGCATTTTCAAAGTTGTCGTGTGTGGCCACTGCATGGCAACTTAATGAAACACTGGAAGCCACTTCAGCAATTAAAAGAATCTTCTAAGAAGGGTTTGCTCAGGGAGCAAGCACAAATACAGATAATGTCCTGGTTTTCGCCTAGCTAAGTGGAAAGTGATCACCCGATATTCTGAGAGCTGTAATCAGTCAAGACAGATGGTGGACTTCAAAACAGAAATGAAAAAAGAAACTATCAACCAAAGTGGATAGGGGTTAATAGCATCACTTTAAATATAACCTATCTGCGTTAAGGTGAAATATTTTACAGACATGTTTGATACACATGCTTCCCAGGGAATTTTTTTCTGTAGTACTTTATCTTAATTTAAAATGTTATTTAAGGATTTAGTTTGGTAGCAAAAAGAATACAGTAACTTCTAAGCTATCTTAATAAGAAGTAGCACTTTTGAGGCTGAATAAGAGAGTGTGTGTTTTTGAAGTATAATTATATGTTGAGATGTTCATTTTTAGTAGGTTATGAGTGGAGCAGAAATTTATTGAAGAATATTACTGCCCTGTGGGATGTAAAGAAAAAATGTAGTTACAATTTCTCAAATGATAAGGAATTGCTTGCTATAAACAGAGGAACATTTTAAAACTAATCAGAAGTCAAATCTAGTTAGTATTAATCCATACCTTAAAGAGAGAGACAATCAGGTCTGCATAGTACTAGAAGGCCCTTAGAAAAGATGCTTTGAACATTGCTGTGCAATGGTAACATGGTAAAACATAGCTGCCATTGTATGCACCTCCCTGGACTCCAGGAGGCTTGAGATCACCTCAGAGGAAAGGAGCACAAACCAAGCACTGTTGACTTTTGTGGGTGCCTACACTATATCCCTCTCTATGAAGCTAGGGAGTGAGCAGCAAAGCTGCAAAAATTGTGGTCTATAAAGGAGAACCAGGAAGGGGAAGTCTTACCGTAATCTCACAATTAAAGGACTAACTGTAAAATTAGTTTTATTTTCTGCTCCCAAGACTATGCACTTTTTCTCATTGGACAAAAATGTTCTGGGAGAAGGAATGAGGAGCCAAGGTGTCTCCCTCTCAGTGAGCATCCTACCTAATCACTGTGACCTGCAGAACCAATGAGTTGTTGAGATAAGATGTGACTCCATTTTCCTTAATTTTTACTATGTACTCAAATCACTAGACTGACATATCTCGTGGATGGAGTGCAACTGACTCCGAGCGAGGCAGGAGCCTGCTGATGACCCTCGACTCCTGACACTGCCCAGCAAGATTTCAGACATTTGATGTTGCCCTTGAAAGCTAAGGGGTTGATAGTGCGATGACCCCATGAGGCAAAGGAACCAACTCAACCAACTGTCTTAAAGGTGATTTGTGTTCATTTTGACCTTCCTGGCTTGGCTTATCCATCAAACTGTTATCCTTCCCACCAAGTGAGCAGACAAAGTTCATTCTGGACGAGCAATTCCAACAGACCAGCTCCTTGCACATACCACTGTATGGCTTCAGCTATGTTGACTGCGTGAGACCAATCAATCTATTAGGCAAAATCTGGTTATTCATTCTGGAAGAAGCTTATGAGAAGAGCTGGAGTAAGACAATTTGCAGAGCTCCAGTTCTGTCTTCACATCCCTTGAGGGAGGGAAAGGAGGATCTTGACCTCAAGAGGCACAGAAATGGCTTTTGCTGTATGGATTATCTTTCTCCTGGAGGAGAAGAAAGATCAGACATTTATACTGCTGCTACTAGATGTATTAGTCGTCTTTGATACAATATTGATCACATGCAGACCACAGTGGGTACTCATGGGGCAGCTCTTGGTCAGGCTCTGTTTTCTATCTTGCTGAGAAATCCCATAAGGAAAGAAACTTTTGCTTCTCCCAGTATCAAGAAAATATATTGCACACATCTATTCTGCACAGGAGGACATTTGGGGAGGTAGCTAAGAGAAATAAGGAACATTTTAAATTTTTGTTTTGTTAGACTTACTTTCATAAAATTTTTTTGCTTTTGCTTGGTGACAATCAGCAAGGATGACAACAGGTGACCTGTGGCATTTGTGCTAACTTGTGGATGCTATGCTGTGACAAGTAATGCCATTTTGTCTATGTAATTACTTTAGGATTGTGTTATGAATCTACTAAAGTAAGATGTGCTAAGTTTTGTTTAGAGTCAAACATCTTTTTCTCACCTGAGGCTTTACAATCACTCAGTGCACATGACTGAGGGGAAAGGCAAAATTATCACTGGCTGATGTTACTCTCCCAGGACTCAGGAAAAGGAAAAAAAAAAAAAAAAAGAAAATTACACTGTATGTTTGCACATGTCAAACATGAAATACTGCAGGAAGGCTGGGAGTAAAGAATGCTTCTCCATGTATCCAGTCTATTCATTTCCCCCAGACAACAACCCACGCTACAATGAAAAACTACGGAATACAACCATTGACAGGAGAACCTGCTATGCAGTTCACACTCACTTTTCTCTATCAACAGTCTGAAGGCAGAGAACAATATATCTAATAGTATAATAACAGACACTATTATACTTTAGAGGTTCAGTATAAAATTGCTTTCATTAGCATGTCAAGTGTTTATTTTAGCTTACTGCAAAACACGCTTCTTACACACAGCCACTTATTTGACTTTCCTTGATTGCAGAGAGGGTAATAACGAAAGAGCCTACTTTCCATGATCTTCTGTGGAGATTTTTACATGCACTGAAAAGATATTGCTCCATTACCTCTAGCCAATGAACCAGCTTGGCGTGCTGGAGAAAAATATTACAGCAGAAATATTACTGAACTCAGTGGAATAATTTTTACAGACTGCCACATGGGCATGCATGAGGCTGTTAAAATAGCAAGTTGTATTCCCATCTTCAGCCTAAAAAGACACTGACAACTAAGCAGAAGAAAAAATATCTGGTTCTTCCTGCACCTCAGTGTGTATTTGTTAAATATTTTATATATGATCATGTTACCAAGGGGGAAATAATATCTTACATTAAATCTTTGGACTTACTTTTATGGCTAAAAGCTATAAGTTGGGGGTTTTTCTTGGTGCTGGGGTTTTTTTTTGCTGTTGTTTGTTTGTTTTTTTAAACTTGGGGTACCTAAAGCATCTGAACTACTCCAAAGTTAAAACATACTGAACACAAAGCACTTCAATTTTACCATGAGGAAAATTCAACAAAGTTGACCTCAGACAGAGTTTGGCCTTATCGTGTTTTATGTGAGACTGTTTATATGCATTAGCTACTCAGAAGTTCTTCTAAAAAGAAAAAAAAAAAAAAAAAGAAGAAGAAAAAGGCAGTTTTTCGTAAGTGAAGACAAACTCCTACCTAAATAAAGCTACTCAGACATGCAGTTCTGGTTCATGTCACATATTCACAGCTTTCATAATCTTCAAAGCTCCCCATTAAAAGTTCTTTTAATTAGTCAAAACCAACAGCTAATAAGTAGAATAGCAGAAACTAAATCCTGTTCTCAGACAAATGTGTGCAAATCTCATTTACTTAAATGGAAATGGCTCACAGGTGTGTTACATTAGACTCTAGCCACTCAGCAACTTTATAGGAATTCAGTGTCTGGAGCCTAACTGCTTGACTCTGACTCCTCTTCAAAAGAGAGGCACAGGTAATGCCACAGAAATCTGATCCAGGTTTCTTCCTCAGCCTCCCTTAGCAAACACTTTAATTACCTTTTTTCCCCCATCACAGCAACTCCCAAGTCTAAATTTAGACTTTCGGTCCTAATCATTACCGGACTGATTCCTGCCTAAGGAGAAGAGGACTCCATCACTGGCTAGATTAAATTTTCCAGCAGTGATTATGTGTTACAGGCCTCAATTCTGCATTGGCCAAATCTACTGTATGACATCCAATTGAAGAAGTTCAGGCATTTTACAGCTCAAGGGTAATGCAGTCATTCTATCACCATATTATTTACTTCACCTTTCCAATGCATTTGTTTGTGATCCACAAAACGAACTGTAGGTCACCAGGAAACATTGACAGGCACAGTAAGCTAGGTAACTGTATGTAGTGAGCCATGGAAATAGTTAGTGGAACATCATCAGTTATTTTTCAAATGGAAAAAAAAACCTTACAGTTTTGCAACACTTTTACCCCCCCCTTTTGTTTTTTTTAAAGACACCGATACAATGAAAGCTTTTAGACACACTCGATATAAAAAATATATCATAAAAACTATTATTGTTTCGCCTATTTGTGAATATGGAAAATGACACCACAATCCCACACGCCGTTTAGCCTGCATACAAATTGACAATGTGGTTTGTCATCACTGAAGTCTCTAATCCAAACATAAAATTGGTATTTTAATTTCAGCCGGTTTTAGTGCAGCATGAAAGGAAAGACGACCAGTCAGGATGAGATTTCTTGGGTCCCCCCACACCTTCCAGGCGATGACAGCTATTGCTTTAAGTACTTGCCATTAACAACCAGTCACAATGTTAGTGACAAGATGTTACTAGCAGTTACTTAAAGTGATAGATGTTAACATTTTTCTGCTCTTTATGACTCACACTATACCCCAGTCAGAATATTTTAGGAGCTGAATGCACAGCGCTAGGTCAAAATGATGATGATTGTGGAGCCACTGGTTGAGGTGCAGAATGAGATATGTCATTTGAAGAACATGAGGTCAAAGAGAATCCATGATAAGGAACTGCCATGGATTAAAGATTAAGGTTCATCCTTTTAACTATTTCATGTAAGGGGAATTCTCCAGCAGTGGGACGTTTTGCTTTTCCACACATACGAGAGCAATGTGAAACTGCACTCTGAAAATAAGTCCTTGATGTTAACATCTTTTAACAACTCTCCCAATGAGGTACAGATTAAGAAAAGATACTTTGATCCAATTTTAGAACAACATAGACCACATTTACCTCCGTATGCATGGACAAGCTGCCCCGTGAAGACTCAAGTGCAGGAAAGCACTTTCAGGAACACTATAAGCATAATGTTAAGCACCTGTGGCTTCTGACCATGGATAGAAGCAATACACTGTGTAAGGTCTAGAGCTGTAAACACCATAACTGGAGTGGAAAGGGATACAGCAAAAACTTGTAGAAAAGGAAAGCAAGAACTTTATTGCTCTGTGTTTTGCAGCAGGCAGTTAGTTTACCTGATCAACTTAACCAACCAGACTACGACCCAAGCCCTGCACAACATGCATTACATTTTATATTATTAATTACATAAAGTCAGAACAGGTTAGAGATAAAACAGCATCAATTTCTCATTTTATATGAGCAATAATCAGTAGCCTATCACATAAAAATAGCATTTGTAATTCTGAACCCACCTTGAGATGAAATACACTTCAGAAGAATTACAATCTCATGACCTAGGCCAAAAGGAACTTTCTAAGTGTGTGCAAACAACATTCTTAATCAAAAGTTTTCCAGTTCTTTCCCAAGTATTCAGAGTAAGCCTTTCCTCTCCAAATGCAAAATTGATTAATAGCTCTGAAAAGCTGTCAGACCACCTACCTTCAGCATCATTTTGCAGGTCCTCAGGCTGCTCTGCTTTGCTCTTTGTGGGAGATGGAGGCTGGCCTTTTTGTTCCAATCCTTCTTTAAACATTAAAACAAAATTACATGTATTATTTTGAAATTGTTTTATTGTATCAAATATTACTATGCATGATACAACAACTGTGAGTACATGTTATCTCAGCACTCCATTCAGTACCTGATGCCTATCTTTCTATTACTAAAAGTAATTACTGCGTCATCTCTTATATAATTCATAATAGATATCTTTCAGCTTAGACTGGACTTTCCCTAACTTTCACCTGACAGCAGTGAAGAAAGCTCATAACTAAAATAACATCCTTCTTCACAAGCTCTTAATTTCTTCAGAAATAGAAATTTTAATAATATTTTAATTTGTAGTTTTTAACATAATATATATTGTACTTTACTATGGAACTGTGGAGACATAATCTAAGTGAAATGATTTTTCCCTCTCAGCTCAATTCTCAATTCAATGTTATAACACAGTAACAAATGAATATTGACTGAAATTAGTAATGAAATGAAAGGTAGGGAAAAAAGTTTGATAGTGAAGTAAAGTTAGGTAAATAAAAGCTTTAGGAGATAGAAATGTCCTAGCTGAAAAAATTCATTCCAACCTTTTAGCCAGAAAGCAACAGGAAGATGGAGGAAAAGGAAAACCTCCAAAGTAAAAACAGTAACTGAGGCCAGTTGAGTTTAAGATCACCCCTATTTGTAGGGACTGAAGTTCATAGTGTTTAATATCACTTGGTTAAACTTTAAAAATAATGAACTTTTTCTACAGCATTTTCAAGATATCCTGTCATCTTAACATAAAGAATGAAATTACTGTTTGCGTGGTATGATAGACCTCAAGGAACAAACTGGTAGCACAGAAAGCCTGTTAGTGCAAAAGGGAGGCCAAGATGGAAATTAATCACAAAAGGTATTTGTAAGTTATGGTATTTAATGAAAGCAGGTTCACTAATTAAAACATTCTTCAAATATTGTTGCTTAACCACGAAAGCAGAGAATGGCAGACAATTAAAACTCAATTCATTACACCTATTGAATCTATTCAGCTGTGACAGGAAAATGGCTTTGTGTCATTTGACTTTCCATCAAACCTCTCGATTCCCTGTGGCCAACTGAAGGCTTGGGTGATGGAGAAGCCTAAAGAAAACATACTTTTGTGCATTCTGGAAAGAAACCTTGACCACTTGTTACCAGGAAATTTAGGAAGACATATGACGTTGCCTGATTTACCCCTATTGCCGTGCTGTGAGAAAATAAGCATCATAGTATTACCTCAAACTGATTAGCTAATTAGCACCTGGGAAAAAAGCTATCTACATGCATATTATAAATTGCTTAAGTGTTCTGAAACCTCCTGTCTCTTCTGCTGTCATGCATACCCCACACAATCATCTACTCTGTATGTCGCTGGATTTTTAAACAGTTTGCAGCAACCAGATGCCCAGCTCCCATAAAGGACTTGGCTCTGCTATGAGCTGCAGATACTACCCTTTTATCTTCTACCCTTCCACAACTACGTATATGTAGAACCAAATTGCTGAAAGTTTCCAAATAGGAGGTATGAAAGAAGTAAGTGAGGATGTCGAAAAGGAACTTGCAGGGTCAAGGGGAATATCGTGTTCATTCAAGACGCAAAAAGGGAGTGAATTGTTGGCTTTCCATGGAGTCCAGGAAACTCTGAAAAGTTCTCTGCCTGCCCTCCTGGGAAACCGGTTATTCTACTGTACTTATGTACAAAAAAAAAAGAGAAGAATCACGGATTGGGAAGCTGGCAGGAACTTACGTGAAGCAACAGCTCAAGAAATCAACAAAAAGTTCCAAAATGGAGATATCTATGTGAGTGATTAAATTCCATCTCACTTGCTAAATTATAAAGAATGAGAATTATCCAAAAAAGCCAAACTGAATATTGTTCTTAAAAATTTCTTCTAGAATGGAATTTCTGTGTCGTTATAGAATTCTATGTAGTTCAGAACATGAAGGGCAGAACATGCTTTGAGGTTTGGCTTGGTATCAGGAGGTAGACCTTTCCTGACAGCACTTAACATAGGACATGTAATCTGTCATGTCATCACATTTGCTCATCTGAATTTGAAATTCAAATACATTATTTTGAGGAAAATAAGAGTTTTTAAGTGCTAAGATCAATTTATTTCTGCAGTGGTGAGAATGTAGGAGTAACCACAAGAAATACTGTGGGGAAAAATAAAGGCAAAAATTGCCAAATAAAGACATACTTTGTCAACCCTTTGAAGGGCTTACTTAGGAGCAACGGTGATAGAGTTCAACAAAGAATACAAAAGAAAGGTCTTGAAAATAACCAGGCTTTTAAAGACTGATTCCTGCCTACACTCTCCTATTCTTTTAAAAAATAACTTGAATATTTATAGTGGACTATATTGAACTATGGCTTCTTTGGTTTTAATGTCACTCTGAACTACCTGCTACATTCCCTTTTTTGGTTGACAGCGATTCACATCAGAGGACTGAATCAACAGGAGTGTTTCAATCAACACTCACTCCTCTAGTGATGAATTTTATCATCTAACCAACCTGTGAAGCTTCCTCCAGTTCCGCAAGTCAAATGTCAATCAAGTTTAAGTGCAAATGTCCAGCCAGCTCTTTCAGGAGTATCTGAATACATTAGATGATACAACCAACATCTTAATTGACAGCACACAGACGGAGATGGAGGAGGCTTACATTCAGAGAAGTCAGAACTGTTACTATCTCAATAGAAATCATCTTTTTGCATTCTACAATGAACCTTAAAATGCTCACAAAAGGACGTAGAGGTACTGTCCCAGGAGAAGATTTCAGTCACAGTTTCACTGTTTTTTAGCAGATTTCCATCATTCCATAGACAGAAAAGGATTTGTGCAGGCTTCAAAACAATGATCAAAATACAATGCTTAACCCTTTCTGCTCTCCAACAGTAGGTATGTCTTTCAGAACAGTTAGCCAAATATTACAGAATTTTTGTCTGCAAATTTCTGTTTAAAAATAGCACACCTAGACAGGTGTCTCAACTGACCGTATTGAAAGCTTTCCTAATTGTGATCATCTGTGCAAAAAGGTTTCTGAGCTTTAACACTGAGAAAAATGATTCTTCTTTATAGGCTAATTCAGAGGGTCAACAAGCCACTTAAATCTCTCAGTCTGTCTCCAAGTTAGCTATTTCCAAAATCCCCCACAACTTTCAAATCTCCCAGGTTACAAGTGATTGTTATTTTCATCTCAGAAAAAAAGAGAAAGTCTCCCTCCAAAAAAAGTAGCCAAGTATAAGAGTGTGCACACAGTGGAATGTACAAAGAAATTCTGAATTTATACAGCATTGTTTATAAGAGGGCTCCTCTTGTTAGTGTGAATGAAGATCCTTCGCCCTGCCATTCTAGCTGGCTGTGGCTTCTGAAGTAATGAATAGCTGGTTAATTAGGATGCTCAGGACAGAAAGAGGATAACCAGCAGGGCATTTATTACAAACAACTAATAGATGGGAAAAGAGACAGTAGTGTGGCAACATTCATACAGGTGAGGTCAAAAGGTTTTGGTACCTGGCAGAGAGCAAAGATGAACAGATTGAGGGAGAATACAGATTTAAAACTGAAACTTCTGTGTGTTTCTTTTTTTTCTTTTTTTTTTTGAATGGTAAGAGAATTAACTTATGTCAGTGCATAATAATGCCATACTATTGTGTAGGAATGTGGACTGTGCTTCTCATAACAGCACATGCTTCTATAATTGCCACATGCAATCACTGCAAATGCACACACAATTATGGCAGTATTAGGGCTTATTTTGCACGCCTCTGTGCGTGGATATGTGAATCTATGGGTATAAAAGCAAAGTCCTGCAGAAGTTAAAGTTTAGAATTATCTTCCCTTAATGCAGCTTAAAACATTAAGCATCATGACTCTCCAGTGTTAAATCACTAAATTTAAAGGTAGACAACACTATTAAGTCATCTGGTCCTTCTCTTTGCTTATGTAGGACATCATTCATAAAGGAAAGCTGAGACGTAGAACTGTACAAGTCTGTACCTGCTATTACTACATCTGCCCTTTTGACTCAAGCCATTCTAATAGCAAACTGTATGACATACATTAACATCAAAGCTCTTTGAATTAAATGGTGCCATTAAGTCAGCAGTCGCTACAAGATACAGCATCCAGAATAACAAACTGATGGGTTAAAATCCTGAGAGTCAAATGCCATTAAAAGAGTGGTCTTGAGTGTGTACATTTAATAAAATTAGATTATTTTTATTTTAAAATGTTTTTCTTACTCTAGTACATTCACTATATGCAGTGGCGTTATGTGATTTAGTCGTTAAAATGATCATTCATGCTTGTTGATTTATAGTGTTAATGTAGATATTAATGGAGATTATCTGGCAGATGTAATCAAGATATTCCCTTATTTATTTTGACGGAAAATCATAGAAAGAAAGGCCTTTCTGCATGTAATGAGATATTTGCACTTCAGGGTGGTAGAAACACAAGACAGATTACTTTCATAATGTATCCATCACTCAATAATACACACATTTGGTCATCTGTTATTCCTCGCTCCCAGCTAATTCTGTAGCTGTTCCCAAGGCCTCATCTGGTGTGCACTGAAGTCAACGGACATATTCCCACTGACTTCAGCTGACACTACACCAGGATCAGGTTTTTTTCCTCTAATTCTTGCCACCAGGTTTAAATTCTGACTGATTCTGTAACCTCCAAGTCATTCTACTACAGTCTTCAAACAAAAATTGGTACAGATACAATGAGTCTACAACTCATTTGTGCCCCCGTACTTCTCCGTGCTTTCTCTTGTTTCAGAAGCACCTAGCCAATACGAAGTTGGAGGCACAGGAATTTAGGCAAAATTTAGAATACTTAAATCTCTGCCAAAGGTCCTAGACATTGTGTTGTAGTCTGCAACATGTGCTCCCCAGGAATCCAACATTTCTTTTTTCTTTGGTTTTTTTTTTTTTTTTCTTCGTTCCTTAAGCACATGAATTGGAGAAATAACCCCAAAGCAGATTGGCTATGGACAGCTCAAAAAACACAGGTCATCAATATTGGTGCCAACTGCTGACTCCATCTGCTGGAGTCATGACCCATGAAGTCAAATGGAATGAAGAATGATTATTCAATTAATATCTTGAAGTGGTGACTAGAAGTTGCTACTCTCTTTTTCCCTTAGAACAGTAAAAAGCAGATATCCTTCAAAGTGACAAAAATCTGAGTATAAAAATGAAAATTCCTCTGAACGCAGAAATTATGAATGTATTTATAGTTCCTGCAAATGAATCCTACAATCATTAAAAAGTCCATACACAAATAAGTCAAAACTTCTGTATATCTTCCCCGCTCCTGGAGCAGATATACAAAAGATACTTCTCTTTAGCCATGTACATATTGATTGCTGACAATCAATGCGCTGATTCCCAAAATACCTCCAAGTGATAAAGAAATAACCAAATATGTGCTGTTGAAGCTCATAGCATCCTATAGGCAAACCTATGAGGGAAGCTATAATCTCTTCCATCCCATATGCACAAAGAAACAGACAAGTAGGGAAATACCTTCCTCAAATGGCTTAATTCAGTGATAATTTCCTAGAGCAGCTATGTAGCTTCACCTAAATTAATGAAGCCATGAAGGATACAAAGGCAAGAAAAAAGAGACTGGCTATTAAGTGGAAATGTACTTCCTTTTATTACTACTTCAAAATGCCTAAAAAAAATAAATCAATTTAATTTGCATAATCACCATAAAAGCAACAAGACAAAAATACAAAATAATTTGGCTTATAAAAATATACATGCCATGATAACTGTAAAGAATGAAATTGGAAGTATTAGAGGAATACTGCAAATTCAACTGTAGGGTAATATTTGGCAAATGTTTGTTGTATAATGATGGCCTTTATTTTTCTACTTTTATGTATGTATACACAACTACATCAATCACACTAATTGCATTAAAATTTCCAAAAGTTCCTATCCAGTAATCTGAACACTAAAAAGTAATTATAATTATATATAATAAAATCAACAGGCCAGAACAGCCATAAAAAAATGTGCTAATCCATCAGTGTAACACATATCTATCTGTGCATATCCATGTTTTCACATCTATGCGTATACACTATTCTTCGAGTATTTCTAATTTCTAAGCTAATTTCTAAGCTAATTAACTGGTTGCATAAATCATCATGATTCATTTGTCTTTAGGACAATCTTGCCAATTTAAGCAGCCAACACAGTGCTTGAAAAGCTTTTACCTATGTTTTCTAGCTGGTATATCTCTGCCTTTCTCCATGTGGCTCTCCTTTCTGATCCCATATCTTTTTGTAAAGAGAAGAACTGGAAGTTCCTACACAGTCACTGGGCTATGATGGGATCAGGGTCACAAAGACCTGGGGAACAGTGCACACAGCTGGTGCAGTGTCATGGATTGGGTACAAGCTGGTTAGGAAGGAGAGGCAGAGAAGAAGAGTAGGGGGAGCTAGGCTACGTATAAAAGGAGGTCCTTCACTGCACAGAAGTCTCTTATGGAACAGATGTCCACTGAGAACCTCCAGGTGAAGGTCAGCAGGGAAAGTAACAGAGGGTGCTGTGGTAGCAGCCTGTTACAAAAAGCCTGATCAAGAAGATTAAATGGATGAAGCCCTCTACAAAAAAAAAAACTATCAGAAGTCTCTGAGTGGAAGCTTTTGCCCTCATGGGAGATATCTAACTATCTGTCCTCTCCTTTTCTTGTTCCTCAGGCCTTTCTTTATACCTGTCCATCATTTCCATTTCAAGTCTAGACACATCCACAGACCCTAAACATTGACACTTGTTTTAAACAGCAAACAAGGAGGATGAGGAAAAAACTCCTCTGGAACATTGTCCAATCAAGTTCAGTGTATTTAAGAGTTTGCAGGAGAGTTTTGCTACCATTTTCATTGCAAACAAATCATTGGAGCTACTCAGAATTGCAAGTGACTCAAGAATTGCTGTATTCACACTATTTTACAGACAAAGACATTGCATAATTTTAATTATTTCCCGTTCATGTTCAAACCAGTTATTAATAAAGAGCAACCAAGGATCACCCAGAGGCTCCTAACAGATGATGACATTAAAAAGGTAGTCTCAGCTATTCTTGCCATGTGCTATTTATTATCAGGGATGGTTTATCCTATGTTATATTAAAAAACAGAGATGACTGCCATAACATAGTCAATAAATTATTTGCACTACTTATCGCAACCAAGGCAATTAGTTTCAAGAATTCTTTCAGTTTGGTTGATGCTTTGGAGAAGTGATATATTTTAGCATAAAATATTGTTTACTCACCTGTCTCTTCACTCAGCCTAGTCCCCTCTTCATTAGCATCATCTGTCAAAAAAATTGAAAGAAAATTATTAATAAGAATACCATGAAACATCTAAAATGTAATATTCTATGTTTTAAATTGCCCATATCTTACTTTGCCTCCTCCCATCTAACATTTTGCAGTGAGATCTGGAGGTGGATGGGAAAGAAGGTTTTGATACCAGACTGTTACTACCAGATACAGGAAATGCAGAGAATAAAGACAGTGAATAAAATTCTGCATAATTTACAGAATTCTGCAAATTATGACTTGTATAAAATTAAATTGCATTCTCTTTTCTAGCTGAGTTTTCTGTTTACTTATCAAGTTTCAGTTTGCTTTGTTTCCTAGGAACAGCTGGCTATGTTAAGAGAACTAGTTATCCAGAAATCATACCACATAAAGAAGTTAATATAAATTTGCCAGACAGGATTTTGGTTTAAGATCAAACTTGGGCTAACAAAAAATGGAACACTTGTAATTATTAAGATGATATATGAAGAAAGCAGATTCCTTCTGCAAAAAGTTGCATTTTGGTAACGAAGGATTTCTTACTGTAAGTTGTTTTGACGTGGAAAAAAACAGTTGCTAGCCTTAGTTGACATCTAGGTAACTCAATGTTCCAGAGCCTTAATCATCTATGGGGAGAGCTCATTGACCACAGAATTTTGTCAACTATGTTCCTAATTCATATAGACTCCACTTACACACTTTTAAATGGATTTTGGCACGTGCAAATCCTCTAGCAAGCCTATGATTTCTGTCTAAAGCTTAACATCTTTCAAACTTGCATATTATGACCATCCCTTGAACCCAAAGGAGTTTTGCAATATTATAATCAATGGTAATGAATACTAACAGCGGTATTTACGTCCTAATTTACTGGGTCTGATCTTTACACTGTAAACACTGCTGAGATCCAAATACTGTGACACACGCTATGAGGATTAAGCTCTGCTTTCATCAAGATTTGGAGCCTGAAACTTTAAGTAGTATGAGAACAGAACAATTAGTTAATAATGGAGGCCTCCACTAGGAATTACATTTGCTATAAGCATTAAAATAATGAGTGTGAGAATTTTCATGGATGCTTGTGAATTCTCTCCTCCCTCTTCCATCTCATTCAGACATGATCTGGAGGGCAGCACTTTCAGAAGCCACTACACAACAGCAGGTCACACTTCTCTTGAGTAACACTTTAGTCTGGCCCGAAGGATCAGGACCGAAAAATTCACTACACATTTTATTTCCTTTCTCCTTATTCTGGAAACAATTGTTTTGGAGATCAAAAAGGTACATGGATCTGTACTGTACAAATATAAATTTGTACACAGAAACTTTAAGGAGCTTTGGCAAGTAATTTCTGAGATAAGAAAATGAAAAAGCTTGTTAAAGCCAATGAGACTTCTGACATTGACTTCAACAGAGCTAGGATTTTCAACTAGAGTCCTGACATTTTTCAACAAACCACTTAGAAAACATTTGGTTAACACAGAGATTATTAATTATTCAGTTTCCAATAACATGTTCTTTCCAGGGAAGCATTTATAATGAAACCAGCATGATAAAATTTCAAATTAATCTAAGACTTGACACTAAATCAGTATAACATAATATCTTAACATACGTATATCACCTGGTCTTCTGCGGAAGTTCTTAATTATAGTTCTCTAAGTGACTTGGAATACAGAAATCCCAAAGCAATAGAATAGCTTCTAAGCCGGTGATAATAGACACAGACAAGAAATCTGATGTTATTAAAAAGTAGTGAAGTCATTATGCAATATAATTATGAAGAGGCAAAGACTGCTTCTGTGAACTAATTGTGAATTAAAGGCTGTTTTTTCTGCGAAAAGGAACCTAAGTCTCACTGAAAGACAGTAAAGTCCTTACGTCATTTCTGAAAACGGGAGTTGGGCTCCCAACTGCTTGGTGACATGATCTCTAGGTCATTGTTGTGCTTTTGAAAATTCTACCCCAATCTAGATCTGAGTTTCACACAGCACTCCCCAGTCACTGTCATGTGTCTATAATTCTTATTCTCACACTGAGATGTGAGAATCTGGTGGAAATGCTTCCCTGTCAAATATAAAGCCATCTCTTTCACTGACTTTGGTGATAAACATGATAAACATCATGTTTAGCTGACACAGATCTACACCAAAACCAATTATTTGAGATAAATCCCAGTATTATAGAAATCTACATCCAAAATTCATTCACTTTTCCCCCAAAAGAATATTACAGCCAGTTTCTGGCTTACTCATTCTGAGGAAGTAAATGCAAGTAAAAATATGAAGCTCTACATGCCTAATATAAAGAAAAATCAGTGCCAAGATTGCTAAATATTAGATTTGTAACAGCTAGGGTTGAGTTTTTTATGTTCCCTATACTTTTTTATGTACCCCATCTAGAGGAAGCCTTGTAGAAGTTTGCTTGGTTTGAAATATGCACCACAGACAGTCCATCTCAACGCAAAAGCGAGTAAAACCACGGCAGAACCCAAGAGTGAATCTTTGACACCAGTAAACATTTCCTTAAAGACATAACATCAATATTTCTTGTCCAAACTCCCCCATTTGAAACACCAGAGGTGAGGTCCCCTGTGACTCTCATCCTTACTCAAAAGTTGTTGAAAAATAATTGACCAGGAAAACATGCTATAATGTGTGCATGCATGTACCCGTGTACTCTTTTGTCTGGAGAAGTGGAAGAGCGACCTTTCACATGGCTTCCCCATTAAAGCTCTGGATTTGGGGAAGCTCTACCTAGATGACCTTGCTGGAAAAGGAATAACAGGCCTCACAGCCTGGAGTAAGAGGAAAACTGACAGGGAATCCCTGCAAGGGTCAGTCCACACCCAAAAAACTCGCATCAGTACTTAGAAGGCTCAGGATACAAGGAAGTCATCTAATCCAAAATGTGTCATATTGTTGAGAGTGCAAAATTTTCCAGCTTATAAGTTAGGCTACAGTATATAAAACTGAGGTATTAGATAGATGATGTATGGGACAACAGTTTCCAGTCAAGTAAAAAACAATTTACAGTTGAGAGTCAACCTGTGATTGAAACTCACCCTCTAACTCTCATGCTATCTGGGGTAACTATATCTCTAAAGATCACAGAGCTTTCCATTCAGGAGCAAGTTGTTCAGAGCATACACATTTGTATAAGTCAGAGGCTCCCTGGTAGAGTCATGTACCAAGTGATGCCTGTTACTCTTTCATTCCCCTCTCCCTTGTTACCCACTGAGCTCTGTGAAACAGAATAATTGCATCATACCTGCTCTTACTGACACTGGAGAAGAAGATGCCTTCTTCTGTCATATACTCTTTTTTTTTTCTTTTGCCTTGCTGCTCAGGTTCTTTCTCTGTCTCACCAGTCATTGCATACAAGCAAACACAAGCCAGATGGCTAAAACCATCAATCTGTGATAAGATTTATGTTGGGAACAGAGAGGTGAAAGGCTCTAAATACCGCTGCTAATCCCCAAAGCCATTAAACCACCTCCTCCTTGTTGCTCACACTTCTATTTGCATTCTTCATGATGTTAGCACACGGAGAGTCAACTCTATACAAATACCTTTTATTTTTAACTGTGCACGCACTGAAGAGCTCTTACACAAGAGCCAGCTCCCCGCTGCAGGAAGGCTGCTGCTTCATCTGCATTTAGGGTCTGCACCCTGGGCTGCCGATGCTCCACCAACAGCCCCGCATGCTGCTAGCTCCTCCCTGCCTTCCTCTAACCTTTCCTCAGCTGCCTGGTCTCATCCCTCAGGATTTGTTCCTTTCCTCAGCACTTTCTGCTCTTTCCTGATTTCCAGGCATTTCCTTATTTCCAGCCAACCCACGTGTCTCAGTCTGCTCCTCCTTGCAAGTGTGGCTCCACGTACTGAACATAACCAAGGGAGGGACTGGGAGGGCACAGTGGGACCAGACCAAACTCCCATCTGCAGCCTGTATACACACACAGGGACAAAAAGGGCAATGAGATGGGCAGAGCTGTATGGGAGGTTGAAGGAACAAGTTGGTGATCATACCGCTGCTGCCTCAAAAAAACCCCAAACCAGAAAATACATAAAGCCTTTCAGCACTGGCAGCTGCAGCCATCCCGCCGAGCTTATTTGCTATACAAAAACAGTGGTCCAGTTGAAAAAGTTCCTGCCCTCAAGAATTTGCCTAGCAGGTACTTAATGATTTGCCTGTACAGTTTCCACTACAATAACAGAGGATGTATGGCACAACAGTCTCGCAACATTGAGGAAAACTGACCCCATTTTGGGGCAGTCTCTTCTTGCTCAAACGAAAAGCTTCTCCTGTCCAATCTGTGAGTGGGTGGCAGAGTGGGCCAGGGTACTCGCCTGATGCAAACTGTCTAAACCATGATAATTACCAGGCTTTCAACAGTTGAAAAGATGAAGTGGGTTCTCATGCTCCATATTTCTCTGTCACACTTGTCTTTCCAAAATTTTGTCCCAAAGCTTCAAGCCACCTATCTGCATGATCTTCTTAACATCCTTAGGGAGTTTTCTAATCATGTATCTCATGCTATTTGCAATCCTTAATACCTGAAAAATGACTTTTTTATTGCTTATGTTCCCTACTGCTACCCAACAGGAGCTTCACAATAGTGTACAAGCTCTATGTCCATCTCAACCTAAAATAGTCAATGTTTTTGTAGCATAGTAAATGACAAAAGAACACCCTAGGGTTTGATGAAGCCTAAATATACGCATGAGGCTCGCAAAAACCTAAGAGCTCATGAGCTCTTTGGGTTGTTCGGATCCCTCCAAGTCAGGTCTCCACTGGGAGAATACAACAGCCTGACCAACAACACAGAAAAAGGGAATGTTTTCTTTGAGGAAAAGCAGATTTGGAAATCTCTGCCAGGTGAGATCAACTAAACTCAGATCTGACTCTTTTCACATCCACATGTAAAAAATTATATTTTCCATAAAGCTTTGCCTCATCGTTAGTGCTCATAGGAGGAAGAAGAAAAAAGAAAAAAGTAAAACTAAAAGATCCTTAACAAAAAAGCACATCCTTCTTCTTTGGAAGAAGAAATAGGACTTCTTTTGGTTCTGAACATTTGTATCCTTTAATCATGCAATCCTGCATACAGAGCAATAAGCACTATATAAACCCCCACCTGGCACTAAGCAAGCTTAGTCAAATTTTTTAGTCTGATTATAAAAAAGCTTCCACTGAAACACTCTGTACATCCTGGTCTTAGTGCAGCACCAGTGCAGTTTTTCTTCCCATGTTGCTTAGTTACACCAGTTCCACAACACTGGGGTTTCACTGAATGTAAAATGTGTTTGTAGCTTTTGAAGCCATATCAAATAGAAATCCTTAGTACCAACCTCCTAAGAAGTTAGGCACCATTTTTTTTTTGTCACTACATAGATGGCTTCTTTTATGTACCATATCACTTGATCTGCTGTAAAATACATATACCCAGAAGAGCCTCAGCTGCATATAAAGGCTAAGCGGTAGCTGCCGCTCCCACTGCGAGTGAACCGGACAACATTGTTCCAGTGCAGGAAACGATGCTCACAGCCAGGATCAGATTTGGATTTCTATTTCCCAGATGCTTCTACCTTACACAAAAGGAATGAGGCACTCTTTGGGAAAATACTCATCAGTTTTTAAAAAAGAACCTATTGCAAAACTTCCTTATTTCCTCCCTGCCCTAAAATACTGAAAACAACTGAGTTTTGTTTACACAAGTGTTAAAGTGGATTTCTCACCCACATGTACGCTAACATAGTAGTCACACACAAAATGGCACATTTTGCATGTGGCAACACATTTCTAAATACAAGCTTCTAACAAAATCCCATCAGTAACCTAAGGCAGAAGCAATCAGATGAGACAAACACAAATTTAACTGCATCCTTTGCAATTAGAAGCACTCGAGCACATGAAGTGACTCAGTGTCAGTGACAAGAGAGGACAGGATATTTTTGAGCATGACATAAAATGCATTTGGAATGCTTTACATGGGATGCCACAATACGCCACACAGCAGGAAGAAAAGATCCCTGATCAAAGATGTATTCACGTTAGGCATTATACAGAAAAATCTTTTGCTTGTTCACCTTCTGGTGCCAGCCATCCGTGTGTGAAGGACTGAGTACAGAACAGAACAGCAATACATTTCCTTCCCCCTACCAGTCTCTCCCAGAGGCTAAGGTTATGTATAGACCATGGTGATTAATTAGCCACTGTTGGACCAGTCCTTTGTTGGTTGAGCTAATCCTCTTTTTAACTATATTTAAGACCTCATAGCACCTCATAGCAAGCATTCTTATACCGTAACTATGTGTTGGGTGAAAAACTACTTGTTTTTATCCTGATTCATCATTTCCTGGGACACTTTGCACTTCTCTTGTTACAAGAGATGGTAAATAATTGCTCCATATTCACCTTTCTAATTACCGTGCTCATCAACTTCCCTGTGCTCTCCCACACCATTAGCACATGCAGCAGCCTGGTCCTTGCATCTGCATGACCCCTGTGCCTTCAAGGGCATCCTCACCACCTGCCACTTTGCTGCTTCAATGCAGCTCTTATCCAGGCGTCTCCCAGCAGCTGGAGAGCTCAGAGGTTTGGAGTGAGCCGATAAATACATAGGAACAGCCATTTCCCCTGACTTCTGGATTGACTGCAGGCTCCACCGTCAGGCTCACAAGCAGAGACAGGGAAAATGTCTACAAGATACTACTGGAGCAAAGGAGGCTCCACTTAGCAAAGCAAAAGCTCCTGAGAATAGCACTTTAACAGGTTGTGGTCCCACCGTCTGTCCATACTCTGCTCCAAGCAGTGCTGTTGCTGCTATCAAGAATGGGGAGGCAAACCATTTTCCAGACCACATAGCAAACCATATCACGAGCCTCTGTCAAACCCCGTACAACCACAGGATCCAAGCCCCAGTTTTGCGGTGACCAATACTTGCAACGCACAGTCAAAGTCTAGAGCAATGCTGTGTCAGCAGTCAGCCAGGAAATAGTTGAGAAGGGATTGCACCCTTCTGAGGAAGTTTTATTATGATTCAAACTGGAGCAGGAAACTGCCCATTAATTCTTTATTAGGTACTGGAAACTCACTGCCATGTTACAAGGTGCCAGGAACCCCCTCTTGGTCTGCGTGTCTCTTAAGATGCTGAAAATAGTATCTGGACCATCAGTTACACACTCTGTCTCCCCGGTACCATTCCTGAGCTGCCTCTTGCTCATCCTCCTGCACTACATTGAGACACTGGCAAAAAGGGCTGAGACAGACAACCCCAACAAGTGGCATGACTGGTACAGCCATTGCCATGGCAAATGAAGACAAAAAGCCACAGAAAAATTTTGTTTCACAGTTTTATGAACACCTTTAGCTTTTAGTTAGCTTGAGATTTTATGAGGTAAGTTGTTTCAGAAACATTTTGAAATGGACAGATATTTTAAGCTTTATGGCTATATGAAACTTTTGGATTGAGAACAATTTTTACAGCATCCTATTTACGTTGGAGTGTACTTTGTCAGGATCTGTAGGTGCTGTGAGGGAGAACTAGAGCAAAGTCAGCATTCTGTTCTGGTGCACAGGCTCCTCCATCTCCCCCGTATGGGAAGTGCTTCCTTTGAAGCCTCTGCTGCTGAGGGACAAGGAACCCTCATGGAGAACAGCGGGGCTGTGCCTCTCCCCAGCTGTTTCAAATTAAGTCCTTCAGCGAGGAGTCTTGCAGCAGGCATCTGAGCATGACATCCTCCAATACAAAGACAGCTCAAAGGGGTGCAGAAAGCGTTTCGCACCCATGTGAAATTGTCAGTGTGCCACAGCTTCTCCAGAACCACTGCTGCCTTCCACCCACTGAAAAGTTCTCACTCCTCTCTGCCTGAACACAAGACTCCCCCTCAAGATTTCCAACGTAGGGGGAACAGTAAATGCTGGTATGGAGTCCAGAGCAGGCCAGATGGCTGCAAATGCATAAATACCAAGCGGTGCCCTGGTATGCTCTCAACAGCTTGATACATAGCCCTGGAAAGCAAAGGGATGCATGGTCATGCACCATCTCATTGCACATTCACCAAGCAGAATCTCCAAGTGACAAGTCAAAAATTTCACAAGCCAGAGAAGCCAGAGAGTCCCCTGAGCATCCCAATACAATGGCAGGGATTGCAGCTCCATTAGAGCTGTGGGGCCAGGGAAGTGAGACATGTTTTGCTCCTTACAGCAAAAAGGCCTGGGCTGCAGGTGATCCTGTCCACAACCAGGGCATAGGCCAAAGACCGCAACACCATGTCCCCATCTGCTGCTGCTGTGGCTGGTCACTCTGGCTCTGTCCCAGCTTCTGCTCAACCCTAGATGTGTTTGTGTACCCACAGCAGGTATCTGGACACAAATTTAGGCTCCACATCATCAGCAGGGACCCAGCCCATCCACAGTGTCTTGAAAGCTTTGTGAGGGAAAGCAGTGAAGAAAGGAAGATGACGGTCTTGACTGCTTCTAGTTTAAATCTGTGGAAACACAGGCAGTTATCAGCTGTAAACACGACAACTTGAAAACTCTGCATGGAGACAGGAAAAGCAGCTGCAACCAAAACCTTCAGGACGGCCTTTATTGATCAGAAGGGCAAGGCCAAAGGGATTTCAAACTCTGCCAAATCTTAGTCCCTAACATCCATTTCCAGGGGCTCCAAGCCCTTGTGGCCTTTGCATGCTTGCCTGAACCAGTCAGAAAAAACAGAGCCTCATGACTTATAAGGCAAATCACTACTCTGGTGAAAGCTCAGATAAAGGATATCGGGTACTTCCAGTAAACTGCTTGGCACCTATCCACATAGTAAAATAAAATACACGAAAAATATTTTGTGGAATATATTCAGGTGATGAATTAAGGAAACAAATAGGCTCATGAACACTATAAATACAAATAGAGAGGCTAAATTTATCAAATGAACTACCCATTTGATACAGGATTAGTTACCATGGGCTAACTTATGATTCCTTTGCTCACACTGAGGACCGCTTCAGCGTCAGTGAAGTCTGCCATATTCAGTGAAGAGGGCAATGCTTCTCAATACCAGTACAGAAATTACAATCTCTGCTTAAGAGTTCACTCACGTATTAGTGCAGGGATCTGCCTTTTTAATACAAAGTCCTTCATTCAGCCATTTAGACAGTTTCCAATTTGATTCCAAGCCTGGCAGATCTCTTAACAATGAATTTCCTCTGTATTTGTAATATATTTGCACATTTATGCACAACTAGGATGCTGTGCATCCTCCTGAAGTAACAGGGGGATTAATATAAGACAGCAGCTCTTATCCATACGCTTTGGGTAGGGGGGACAGTGTTTTCATCAACCAGAATAAAAGCAGAAAATGCACTAAATGTCATAACCCGGAATAAAGGGGAGAAAGTTTTTTTCAAGATTAAGCAATTTCTCTCTCTTTTTCCTAACACCAACTGATATGGCTTAAAAAAAAAAAAAAAAGAACAAGCTCTTGGGCTCAGCATCCTTTCATTAGCTCTGAAAGGACACAGAGTCTAAAAGCTTGCATCTTTCATCTATCAATTGGTCTAACAAAAGTGCAAACCTGTCCTCTCTCTAACAATTTTAGTGATGCTTTAGTGAAGTAATTTTGTTATCCCGTTTAAAGTAGTAAGGATGTAATATAACCTTGAATGCTGCAGCCTCACAATACGTACCCTTTATAACATTATTTTTGTCTAAAGAACATTTTCAGAAAAAATGATTCCCCTCTCCACTCCACTGATAACAGGTGGCAGATTTAGAAATACTTTAAGCACTACAATTTAAGATAAACCTTTCACAATATACAACAGCCACCATGAAAAATAAGCATTTGCCAAAGGTCCCTACAAGATTATCTATCTGACATATTAAGTAGCTAGGTATACACACTATACAGGAGGGAAAAAAAAAGGTATCTTTGCTTCCAGCTGGCAACTGTTTACAAACACTTTTAATTTTACTCCTATGAATAGCATCCTAGAAGTATGTGTCACTGTAAGGTAAACGTTGGTAAATCTCGCTTTTTAAGGGGACAGCTTTTATAGCATTTCCTGATCTATCTTATAAAGACATATATTTAGCAATAAAAGTAATGCCTAGTATCTAGGCTTCATGTAGAATTCTGTTAGCAGAAATAATGAATTCCATGAGAAAAAATGGTATGAGTATCAGCTCCTTTCCCGGAAAGCTCACTTACAATACTAGTAGCAATTAATCCAGAGATGCAAGAACTACACATCTGAGCCAGAACAGCAGGCAAGGATATTTTATTTGCCTGAAAGATACGTAGCAAGACATTCTCTCGGATTAAGCAGAGAGAACTTCCCAAACGGCTGGGCTGTCTCATTCCACTAGGAGACAGGACTCAATGGGTAAAAAGAAAAAAAACATCACTGTTTGTTGCACCTAATATGTTAAAACAGTGATCCATCTCAAGCACAGAGGTTATTTGTTCTACAGAAACAGTCTTCCACCCTTGCTCTTTTTTTACCAGGACATACAAAAACTCAGCAAAACCTCAGAGGTTCAACAGAAAATTATGTGTGGACCAGGACCCTTTACTTTCTAAACCAGGGTTTTTCTGGACAACCACGGGATGAGATCCTAAGTCTGAGTTAAAGATTAAGTGGCACTCTCCCTTGGAGCACACTGGCTTTGGCTCAGGTTCTGTACCGGCTACTGATTACTGAGATTAAATCAGAAATGCTGACACTGTGACAACCAGTCTGTTACTGAACTGCTTTGCTACACTTGTAAGATACGAAATTACTTAGAAGTCTTCCTCTTACCCCTATATATTTAAAGTTTGCAAATGACAAGGCTCTTGGCAGTTGTCTTAACATCAGTACTATTACTCGACTAACTTCTTTGGCATTCCACTCGCAAAATCGGCCTAATGATATGTTCAACTAATGGAACGATTTCCCTGTATCTATATTCCACTTACTCTAATGCACTGAGGTGTAACTCTAGCTTCATTTCATTATCACTTGACTAGCTCAAGCACTTGGATGTCTTTTTGGATTTATTAATGCACTGGGTTTAAAGTAATAACTATTTATGTATATAACTCCATGTATATATTCTTCTTTCTAAGCATTTTTGTCCACGTCTATTAAAGCAGATATATTTCATAATGTTTCTGAATGCGAGACACACTTTAAAAACGTCTCAATGTTTTTTCTCTAAGCGTAAAGTAATACCTCAGTATTACTCTCTCAGAGTTTTCAGATAGTGCCCTATCAGTTTAAATTTAGGGCAAGTCTATCCTTAAAGACTTTCATTTCACTACATTAATAGATTCACTTAAAACAAAACCACCAGAGTTTTGGCAATTCCTTCCACAGTCTAAATATCAGGAATTTACTGCCAAAGATACAGTTGCTAATTCCTTGACATTGAGCCATGCTGACCACGTCCTCTGTGCAAGAAACCAGTCCTGCAGAGAGGTGGAATATCCCTACAGTAGGAGAGTCTGCTGATAACTCGTCAGAGTCTACTACATTAACTGTAGGTGGCAATTCACAAGATACCAGAAAAAAGGAACAAACAGCATGGTCATCTGGTGATTGCCATCCAAACCTTCACTAGTAGGCTACAGAGAACTTAGGATGGGGCTGACTTGGGCTGACATCTGTTGAACTGGTAGTACCCTGCGGAAAAGCGTCAATTGAAGATGGCAAAGAAAGCCTGAGACTGTACATTAATTGTTAGGGCACTCCTCAGGAGTGAGACCCAGGTACTGATAATTTCTCCAGGGACACTAATGGAGAGTCATTTGGGCAGCAGGTATCCCTCCTGCCTCTCCCTGTTTCCTCACAAGTTGAAGATCAAAGTGACCTAACCACAGGAAATCCTTCACTGAGTCCAGGATATACTTTTAGATGCTAAACTGGTTCCTTTGAAAGCTCCAGCTCACCAACCAATAGGTGCTTGGGTCCTTCTGGAAACCAGCATCATAAAGGCATATCGAAACTGATTTTCAAAATAATTAGTTACGAGAAGTTTACAGCTGGGAGCCTAAGAATATGGATCCTAAGATCTTTTAGCAATCTATATGAAATTGTGGCTGCTAAGAACTAAAACATCTTTCTCTGGACAGTTGTCTGTGGAAGTATTGCATCAATCTTTTGTGTAGTCACATATCTGCAAACCACTGTATTTACTGCACCTTAGAGGGTCCCCACTGTGACTACCTCTCTATGGTCACATATCAAATTCCCAGTTTCAGTTCAATCAAAACAATTGTAAAAACTTTCCACGCATGAGAATAAACTTACTTTAAAAACTATGGTACAACTGATCATCTATATCATGTGGTGTAATGCAATTGTGAGTCTGTATATAAACAACACCCAACCACACAGGTTCTCTGTAGATAGCAGTTCAACAATGTCAGGTTTGAAAAACTTAAAAAAGAAATAAATCTCCCATCTTTCTCTCTTTTTCCCCTTCGGGCTTGCCAATGCTTCAGCTCTGAAGCATCTTCTTGCCTCTCAGGCTTTCAAACCCAAGTGGGTTTTACATTTATAACAACAGTACCATACTTTAATCCCTGATTTCAAAGACCTTAGTGATGAAGGTGAGTATTAATACTCTAATCTATTGACAAATTGACACTGTAGTCTACTCTCGCTTAATCTGAAGGGCAGGGACAGAGTCAGTAACAGTAGGCAGGGTACTGCCACTTTATCCTAAGTGTTGGGGTACACTGCCAAAAAAAATTAAATCACGCAATGAATGGATTAGACATGGATGCAGTCTTTGAAATGCATGTTCAGTGTGCTCCAGACAAAAATATTATTAAGCAGCTGGACACCATTCTAGGCTACCTGAATTATTCAATAGGTCTTTAAGCTTTAGCTGCCAATCACTGCAAACTGGAGATTACAATGTCATCTGCAAATAGCTTTGTTCTGGTGAGATGAGACAGAAACATCACAGTTTCCATACTACATGGAAACACAGCCAAAGTGAAAAGGAAAAAAACACTGTGGCTACTGTGACAACACGGTCCCGTAGAATTAATGGAGACTCACAACACACCAAAGCTCTCGTTCCTATTACTCAACGGCCCCTTCCACCAGACAGACAGACAGTGTGGGGAGTATTTAAGAGACTGCCACTTCTGAAATGGGTGATAAAACAAAATACTAGAATCTAGATCTTGTCACATATCGTAGGACTGATGTCACTGAAAACGAAATAAAATGGGAGAAGGTTAGACTAGATAAAAAACCAGAGCATTAATTTCTAATGATATATGATAAAAATAAATCATAGGCATACGGGGGGGAAGGGGATTAACAAATTTACTATCCACCAGGTTTTCTTAAATTCTAGAAAGTAACCTCCTATGTGAAACATAAGATGAATGGCTAACATTTCCCAAGTGCTCCGGCGAGAGCCATCTTTCTTCCATTCATTCTTGCACAGGGACAGCTCAAGTTTAAAGTTCTCATTCAGACACAGTTGGGCTCTAACCCCTGCGGTATCTTTTCAGACCCAGAGAAACCCTACCAGCATCCTTAATGAAAGAGCAAAGCATGCACAGAGCGCATGGAAGAGCAATATACACTAGGAGCTATATACATTAGTGCAAATCATGTTCTTCTCAGAGTCAAGAGAGTCAGCGCCATGCACCAGGTTTCAGGAGGAGATAAGGATACAGCAGAGAATGAAGAAACTAGCTGTACTGAGCATGCAAAAGCACGCCTTGATTTTGCAAAAGTAGTATCACAAGTAGTTTTCCTGGTTCACAAATTTTAAATGTCTACATTTGTCCAGGATCAGAGCCTCTATGTGCAGCTGATCTTTAAAGAAAGTTCACATTTTAATATTTGGCTTAGGCAGGTAAAGAAGAAAGAATACCAAATGTTGTCTCTTTGCTGCATCATTTTTTAAAGTTAGATGGCACTCGATTACTACACCTACCTAGAGGGAAAAACTCGCCCATTTTCTTCTTGAAAATTTTGTAGTCAACCTCCAAAAAGACGCAGAAGATGATACGATCCACCTGTAGGAAACAAAATTATTCACAGTGAAATGATTGCAACCATAAACACTGGCAATAATAGTTAATAAAAGCAAAGAAACTTTTAATCCAATACACTTTTATGCTCCAGGCAAGCAAGAAAACATCACAGGGATGCATGTTTTGACTTTATTGTGCATCTGTGTTGTAATTTATAAAATAACATTTGCAATCGCAGCTCACAACTGTATTCTCTGTTAACTGCCTCCTGTTTATGCAAACCACTCTTGAGGACAGTATAAATGAGTTTTGGCATTCTAGATGAGTACTGGGATGCAATGTTTGATGAAAGAGTCACATGGGGGGCTTCTAATAAGCATACAAAAGAGTAAATGGGTAGGCAAAGAGCTCTTTTTCCAATCCTTGTCTGACAAACCTATTTGCAAAACCATTTAGTATTTTAAAATGGCTTTAAAAGGTTTCGTGCGGTTTTAATTTACATGAAACCACTTACACTTGCTATAATACAAGCAGAATGCAGCACAACCAAAAGCTGATTAGATGACAGGTAGCACACAGGGTAAATAAAACATTTACTATGCCATCTACTTAGCAAGGCTGAGCATATCAATGAACCACAGCCCATAATATATGCGCCACCCACTAATGATTTCAAATAAATTGTTTGGGATATCATTGTATGTGAAAGGCTTTTCTAAAAGAGACCCCCCAAAAAGTCAAACAAAATAAAAAACAGCATTCCAAAGCCTTTAAGATTTGAAAACACCCACACTGGACTTCATTGTAGCCTTGCTATTTCTTTGTTTTATCTGTTTACACAGTCCAACACAAACTGTCTCTGCAGCCAAAGCCCAGCTCCAGGAGGGAGTTGTTGAAGTCAAAAAGACCCTCCCACAGCTGAGCTGAGGGACCGGCAACCCAGTAATCAAGTTTTTCTCTGAAGCGCATGAGAGCTTAACCAGAAAGGGATGAAGCCCAAGCAATATGAAATTCAGCATCTTGGCTGGCATTATGCTGTCCTTGTGTCTCCATGGGCAATAAGCCGATCTGTCGTCTCAGAGCTCCTCAAGAGAGCCTTTGCACATGCTAGAAAAATCACCAGCCTCTCCCCTGCAGCGAAACCAGTGGGAGGAACACTCTCAAAAAAAAAAAAAAAGCCTTCTTTCCCTTATCTTCAGTAGAAAATGCTGTCCTTCTGCTAGAGCTGCTCTTCATAGCAAAGTACAAGTCTTGGCTTCAAAGGCACCATTATGCTGAGCAGCTCAGGTCATCATTTTAGAGTTCATTTTGGAGCAGCCTGGTAGAATACAGAAGGGACTGAGAGCAGGCAATAATCAGTTATGCCGGAAAATGCTAGTAGTTGCTAGCAAGAACATTTCTAAATCAAAGCTGACTACAAAACCTGAAAAAGCAAACTAGGTAGGAAATATGAGACTGAAGGTACAGGTTATGTGGCCGTTAAGGAAGAAAGAGGCTTGTGAGCAAAAGAGAAAGAGCTTGGGTGGACACTGCTTGCCAGGGAAGCAAATTGACAGATTTGTGAGCAAGAAAACTGCCTGTTGCTGTCTGCTCAGATGATGTTCAAAAAAAAGCAAGCTATTCTATGCATCCCTCATGAACAAACCAGGCTAGACCTTACAAATATGCTGGACTGTGACATCAGCTACTCTTCACAAGGGATATAATAAAGAACCCAAATACTAATTAAGCACACAAGCCAAAAAGCCATAGTCATCTGTGGACTCCCAAATTTATAGTGTAAAGCACTGGTGGCAAGAGGTGTCACATTTTACCTACACAAGAGTTTCCACCTAAGTAAAGTCATGTGTTTTCAGGAGGGGAGCTTTACACACGGAATGCTTAAATTACATCTATTGTGAAAATTGGTTTAGGATAGTCCTGGGGTGATGCTAGATTGCCATCTTCTATCTCCGCCTCCCGAGCAAAGTAGATACTCAGGCGTTACAGTGACAGGCCCAATATGCGAACCAGGGCAGACAAAAGAGCAAGAACGGAAACTTAAAAACCAGAGGAGGAATTATATTCCCACACAGAGAAGTTCTGAGTCATCTTGCTCTCTACATAGTCTCATATTCTCTGCTGTAAATACTACAGGCATTTCCCTCATTTTATATAGTTCAACTTTTCAAGGTGTTCCCTTTACTTTTATTTATTCTGTGCAGTTGACAATGATAAAACTTCTGCAATGCTGAGAATTTCTACTACTTCTAATATAATTCCTTAATTTAAAGATAGGGAATCTCTCTAGAAACAGCAGACTATTTCAAAATTTCTAGCCTCCCGACTGTATACATCCTATATATAAACCTGTTCAATTTGTTCTTGGTGTGAGAAAAAGTGCTCTATTTTTAAGTATGCAGTGATGATAGCTGAAATCCTGTGTTTATCTGATTGAATGGCATGTGTTGGCAGATAGTAAATCTGAAATTAAACCATATTCTATCATCCTGCCAGTCATTGACTATTTTATCTAACATGCTCAGCTAAAATGACTTGAAATTAGGTATGGAAAGTAACCCTTGTCCTCACTGTTCCCATTCCAGCTACAATAAGGAAAGGTTTAATCCAAGTGACTCCGAAACTGCCTTGCTTGCTGGTTCACAAAAGCTCAGCAGGCCTTTTGGGATGCTCACTTACGAAAGCTGCTCCTTATTCAAAGAGGAAATCTCTCCTCTCATGTGGCTAGGAAATGCCAACTTGATTAGACGTTTCATGCCGCCCCGTTACCGAGGGCAGGGAGTAGCCCCCAGGAACTCCCTCGAGCATGCCCAAGGAGCTCCCGGCGCCTTTTGTAGGTGTCCGGCTGCTCCACAGCTGACCAGGCATCACTCAACTGCAGCAGAAGTTTAAAGAAGCTGCAAGTTGAAGGTATTAAAGCTCATCCTTGACTGACAGCTCTTTTTTGGAGGCCAGTATTAAAATCAACCATCCCCTGTCAGAGCCTGATTAAATTCTGCTCGCTTCACAGCTATGAATAGGTGGATCAAAGAACCCCAAAATTAAGAGCGCTGCAACACAGGAAGAAGGTAGTTAAATTGCATGAATTGTTCACTTAGGAGGCAGCTTCATAGCTCAAGGCTGTGAATACATTGATTTTATTATTTTTTAAATACAAACATATAAAATACATAACTGGGGGAGGGGGACTTGCTCTCCTTGCCAGGTTCCATTTAATTTTGAGAGGGGCTACCTTCTCAGTGGTTTTGTTAGCTGCACCTGATAAGGTTCAGTAAACTTCTGGGGCTTACAGGGCTCAGGCTGTTTTGCAGTGGAATGGAGCTGGAGTCAGTCATTAATGCCAGGATTTCACAAGGATACAGCCAAATCTCATGAACTGAAAACCTCTCCAGTGGGTATAAAAGCACTGCTGGCCTTACCAGCAGCAGCATTGATCTTAACACAAAAAAGCTGGCAAAAATATTTCCTCCTGTTTTTTGTTCAGTGGGAGTTGGTTTGTTTGTTTGTTTTTTCCCCAGTGAATTTGAGAGCACTTTGCACCTAGTGAGTTCTAAGTTTACTGGTGGGTTAAGGCACCTTGGGTGAGTTCACTCACAGACCACTAATGGTCTAGAAAAGCTCCGTGGGAGGCTGAAGTGAGTGGCAGCTCAGGGACCGCACCGTCACCACAGCCCAGGAACGATGAAAAGCTGCCGAGACCCACAAACCACACAGCAGAGCTGGGAGCTGCACCCCTCCGTGGCAGTCGAGCTCTGCCGACATACAGCCACCACTGACCAGAGAAAGCTCTGCCCACAGGAGGCAAATGGAGCAAGATGGGCATGCACCACTCAGAGAAGTGACCACGAGTCTCGCCACATCCAAAGCCACAATAAAACAAGGGTCTGATGAAGCTTTCTGGCAACTTTACACCTTTTTAAATGGATTCTTTGAGAAGGAAAAAAGACCTGCCTTACCAGTAAACTAAAAGTTCCCTAAAGGACCCTTCCCTCTACTGCAGCATGGGGCAGGACCCTGCACGGGTATGCGCATGTCTGCGTGTGCAGCCACTGATGTAGTAGAAGTTTACACCCTACAGCTGTACCTGTATACATTTTAGGATTGAAAATGCCTCTGTTTTTATCTCAGCTCTTTTGCTGTGGCCTCTGGAAGGTTGTCTGATTCTTCCGACTTATCTGTTTCGGGGACAGTAATGCTTTGTTGTGCACTTATGCATCGCTACAAAGAGGTATTGCCAAGCACAATCCACAGGACATGCCAAATGTTGTCACACGTATTGCTGTATACCCAGGTGCCAAGCTGGATATATCAAGCACAGATCTGAAGCAGAAAACTGATCAAAAGACATCCCAGACTATTTTAGCTAATGAATGTTTCCATGTCATTGCCACCTTGTGTCCTAACAAAATAACAACTTGCAACGAAAATAAACCCAACTGCATTTCAGCACTCCCAAGTACTTCACGCATATCCCTGGTACCAAGACATTTACCCAGCAGGCAGTGACTGCTTTTTTGTTATATGCAAGAACAAGTTTCATCATCATTTAAATCTTAACAGAAAATACACAATAGAAAAATAGCACTAACTTGTAAAAAATGTTTCCCAATCCCAAATCAAATTAATGGTAACAAACATTAAAGAGAATGAAGTAGCTTTCTGCTCTTTGTACGTGTAGCAAATTCCTTTTGTGAAACGTCCCTGCCTGACCCCGCCAGGCCCTATTGTCTCAAGGCGATGGGGAACACCAGAAGCTTGCTGTAACATTTTCAGTTTATCAAACATTGTGTGGACTTAATTCAAAACTCAGTGAAGCCAAAGAGAGGCTTTTTATTGACTTCAGCACGCTTGGATCAGCGCCTGTAATCTGCAGCACCAGAAATAACATTTGCCTCCTTAAGAATTAAAGTTGTTCTGATATTCAAATTTCATTACCTTAAATCTTCAGATACTTTCTCAAACATATCCTTAACCGCCACCGTTCAGAGCTGCCTGTACTCATTAAGTCTCCTTGACTACAGTGTCTGCAAGGAAGAAGCCCTGAACCCACAACCGTGCTGTAATCCCACATTTTCCCTCTGTTTGGACCATGGCTGCTTGGACAACCCCCGTTGGCTTTCACTGCCTGACAAGACTTTCCTTACAGACACCAGTGGGAACAAAGCCACCTAAGTCAGATTATGAAGGCATACTCCCCTGGAATAAAAATCTCCGTTGTGGGAAGCAAGGAATAAGGAGGATTTTCAATGCACCACAGGATCAAGCTACAGGCGTCCTAGCTGGTCCCAGCACACTGTGTAAAATTTCTTGTATTTCTGTGGCAAGGGCTCAGTTTGTTATTCTGAAGTCCACATCTCTCTCTCTCTTTCTCTTATCTTCAGGGACTTGATTTTTCCATTTTCCTTTGGTTTTCTGACAGAGTTCCTCCCTGCCCAGGACTGAGCTGACGTATTGAATTGACTATATGCAGAGGTACACTTCAAAGAGACCGACATCTGTTTCTGCCCCCTTAAAGTACTGGTAAATGATGCTCTTGACGCTGACAGTCTCCCCTTCAGCCTACCCTTTGCTCGATCTGATCCTCTGGTAATCCTACTGCAACCAACTAACAGATGGAAATACCAGCTTTGTAAAATAACACAGGCTTCTGCCATATCCCTTGCAGTAGCTATGATCCACTTTGCCAGAGGCGCTGCCTTTCCTGACCACCATGCACATCTGGCCAGCTGTCCAGATAGCAGTCTGCTTGACCGAAAAGAAAGAGCAGGGAGGACACTATCCCAGTGGGAAATGAGCTGTGGTCGAGGCCAGAAGTTTTCACACACTCCTCCCAAAGGTGAATGCTTCAAGTCCTATAAAAACTACTCATTTCAAAGCACTGTAAATTAAAATTCAGCCTCCTGGTATTATTACTAATTTCACAGAAACCATTAAAGCATAGAGCCTAGCTGACTGTCTGCTCCTTCCAGCATGACATCATGGTCTATAATTGTGGAATTACTCTTAAAAAGAACTTCAGTCAAGTCTTTATGGCAAACACAAAGCTTCGGCGCCACTTCCATCCTTATAACAAGATTTAAGCGGGGCAGAGGTGTCAGACTGGTGATATGGTGAATTTGACAATCAGTGAACTGTGTGATGATGTTCACAAAGCAATTCACCTAGCCTTAAGATCTTTATACCTGGCCCAGCTTCAAATCCACTGCAGACCGGAGCCAAAACACCCCCGCCCCCATTTACTTGAACTTGCAGCTACTCAAATGAGCCCAGCTTCAGGCAAACAGGCAATCTCCACATCATCCTTCAGTCATAGAATCATAGAATCATAGAATGGTTAGGGTTGGAAGGGACCTTCAAAGGTCATCTAGTCCAACCCCCCTGCAAGGAGCAGGGATATCCCCGACTAGATCAGGTTGCTCAGAGCCTCATCCAACCTGGCCTTGAATGTTTCCAGGGATGGGGCATCCACCAGTCCTGTCAGCAGAGGGAGAAAGATGTACTCTTTCAGGACAAAGCTCTTTCACTTTCATGGATTTCAGTTTTGAGCTTCTTTGAATCCAAAGCAAAAATCTAAATAAAAGATCCACATTACTGTAAACCTCCTGCAAGTAATGGTATTAATGGAGCGTTACGGTATCACATCAAGAGCAAATACCAGTTGAGGACTAGCTGTGAGGAAGCAACTCTTACTTAAACCATCATATTACTTAGGCAGTCATTGAAAGAAAAACTCATACAAAACATATGAAATATAAAATGATGTATGCTTATCGCAAACAGAGTGGACTGTTTTCCATGGTGGTCTTACTGAAGTTAAAAAACAGAAACAGAAAGTTATTATTAGTGCTTTAATATCCTACTTCATGATGGAAAGCATACTTTTATTGGAGTGAAAGATAATTAAAAGCCTAAAGGCATTTAGAAAAAACCAACAACCCACCAGAAATTTATTACAAGTCTAAAATATTAACACAAACAATATCCCAAAGGAACAGCACATAAGGCTTTGCAGCTATCCCTGCCTTTAAAACAAAATGCAGTAGCAACACACTTAGCAATGAAACTCAAGATAAATTTAAAACACAGTCAGAACGTCTCTCCCTGTCTATTGCGCCTGTTCCTACAGCTCTGCTCGTATTCCACAGATGAGGGCAAATCCCTCCCTGTATCACACGGGTACCAGACACACCACTGCAGGTATCACTGTGGCACAAGCCCATCTCAGTATTACTGAAACACACTAAAAACCATAATACTTTCCAGTGGAGAAGCGCTTTTACCCACAGACCTCACACACAGGTAAGTGTTACAGCCTTGTGATACTTCTGACAGATCTTTGTCTCCAGGTGGAGAGCTGATGTGCCCAAGGTCACGGAGAATAAAAGTAGCAGAACTGGACCCAGACCCTGGTATTTTTTCTCTATTCTCTCTCAAGCAAAGATGCTCCAGGAAAAAAAAAAAAAATCTTATCAATGATGATAGGCAAAGTTCACAAGCTTCACTGCAGACCACCAGTTTTCCTCTGGTGTGTCCTTTCAATGTACCCATGTATGGTGAGAATCAATAATGATAACTCTTTTTCCCTAATACTTTGGTTGTTTTTTAAAGGTTACTTATTCTCCCTGAGAGAATCCACTCTGTGCTTTCAATACCTTTTTAATACAATGTATTATTCAAGGACAGGTAGAGCTTTCCCTTTTGGAGCCGGTGACTCTCTGTGCTGAACTGTCACTTTTTTGTCTGAACAAAGCACCTGCCAGACAAGAGAGTGGCTGTCCCAAAGAAGCAATCTGGATCTAAAAGAGGAAATTACGACAACTTCTCCTGAGGAATTTACAAATGGTCAGCAATAAAATTGTATGTGTCCAGTTACTTATATATAACATGATTGTATGACAAATAAGACATCATAGTCCTGTAGTGCTGATATAAACGCAGACAAACTACAAAATAACCAGTAGTCAATAGTCCACATGTGGTCTTTTGCTCAACAACTAAAAGTTTTTCAGTTTCCTAAAGCTGAAAAAACCTGTAAAATCGGCCTAGGATTTAAGGCAACGTCTCAGTATATTTCTTTTGATGGTCACTACAACTTGTCAGGAAAGGGCCAAGAGAGTAGTTTAAAAATGCATTTGTTTTTACCAAGATATCCATCAATCTGCACAATTCACTTTTATGCCACACAAACACGATGACATAAAGCCCATTAATCTTTTCCAGCTTAATACCTACTGTCCTTTGAAGATACATGTTTGGAATATCTGAAGGCGACCTCCATTTTTCACAGTTACCAGTCATAGGGCAGCTGACACAGCCAAGATAATCCTGTATTCAGCGAAACCGGGGGAATGAATGGGTTCTGATGAATGTAATTTGCTATCTCAGTGACAAATGGCAAATGTGAAGAGAGGGTATGCATGCAAATATAACTGCGTTAAATAAGGGCTTGTGAAGGATAGTACTCTGAAAATATCTGATAGGCAGTTTTACAACAACCGTGCGTTTCTGAGGCAATAAATCATCAGCTTACTTAAAGTTATCATTACATCCTCATTGTGGATCTCTGCTGAATAAGATGATATTGTGGCATACAATCAAGCAAGGCGCTGTAAACCCGTAGGCCAACATTTTGCACCCCATTGTACCTTACAACACGAATTTTTCAGTATCTTTTTAGTGCAATTTGGACTTAAATACCCCAAAGTTCCCAATGATTATGAGAGTCCTAAGCCTGTCTGGGCATCCAACTTGTGGCGGACTAATTCCCAGAAGTTGCCACGTTCCACTAACAGCAAAAGCTCTTTGCTGGATCCCCTGAAACCAAGGTGTCACTTCAGAAAATTATTGTGTTCTTGATGTTTTGACCAGTTTTGTTGCAGCATCAGATAATATCTACCAATATAATTTCCACTCCTTCCCAGGGCCAGCAGGAGAATCAGCACTATTTTCTCAGAGTCCACCACTCAAGAAAAAAAAAAGAATACACTTGAAAACAGAAATGTAATCTCCTCCTTCATCTTTGTGGCAGCTGCAAGATTCTGAGTATAAACAGCCTCAGGTTTAAAACCCCACAGAGAGATCAAGTGATGGTACCTCCTACCCTTCAGACAGGTACGAGTAATTTAGGTTTGGATGCTAGAGCCAGCATCAGGAGGAGGTAGAGCTGCCTGAGGCTGGGAACCAGCAGGGAGAGCAATGGGGATTCATGCCCTGCAAAGGAAAGCTCCCTACTGCTGTGCTGCCGACACAGGGGACGGCAGTGGCTTCCAGGCACTATGAGAAGTCACAAGGTCCCTGAGCAGTGGGAACCACATGCCTGTCAGTCCCCAACAGCTCTGCCTCCCGTCCTCTTCCCCATGGCAGGGGTGGGTGTCCCCCCTCCTGCCACAGGAATAGGAGCGTGCTGGCTTCTCGTGGCTGGGACAGAAATGTTTGTTTCTGGCTGTGCTGCTGAGAAGCCATGAGCAGGCTCCTGAGGATGCACAATAAATGTTTGAACTGCACAAAAAGAGCAGGAGAAACAGTTCCTAGAAACAGCAGATGATAGTTTAAATAACTTTTTAAGTGCACTGTTACAGGCAGTGTAAATTTACAGTCATGATAAACTCAGCAACAATTTTCTCACTGAGATCGAGCAAAAATTTTACCCCACCTCAGAGGCCAGGATACTTTACAACTGTCAACTGCTGTCAGCTGGGCTTTTCACGTTATTGTCTAAATTACTGACAGAGGAAAAAATTCTGGCTTGATCTTACAAAGTTGGTTTACGACTCAACTTATTTAAGTATTTCCATCAAAAGAGGCCAGATGACCCCTACATACAAAATTACACATGTAGAACCCGGAAGGTTTCACCTTAGAACGTTTTGCAAAATACATGATTTGACGTAGAAGCGCCTCAAACCTAATGCAATTGAGAGCAGTGCCTGAAGGAAGCTCACACTGGGTATTTCCCTTGTTTGCTATAGGTTCCTTGATTGTTCTCACCTTCATCCTACACTAACAGTCACGTTAGTTGCCCTTTCTCCAAAAGCCATTGACTTCAAAGGGGTTTTGGATCAGTGCAGCAAGTGTTTCGCACCCTGAAGAGAAAACAGCAGCAGCACTTCGGACACCAAGTTTGTCTGACCGCAGCTAGGTTTCCGAATTGTCATAAAAACTGCACTTTCAGGGATGAAACGCTTAACCTGTATTAGCAGCAATCATCTGCAACGTATTGCAAGTTCTCCTCCCCAGCACCTCCATATATTCTCTATTCTTTACTTGAGGGAGAACATATGTAGAGGTAACACCGGTGTGGAAAGTCAATAATTACTCCACACTAAGAGGACTAAAACTCCCGTAGCAGAAGCAAAGTGAAGGGGTTAACATATCTGCTACCCAAGTTACAAAGGAACAATACACACATAGAATTTGCAAAATTCTTATTAAAAAAGTTTGTTGTAGATAAAAAAGAGACCTTCTAAAAAAGAAAATAAAAAACAAAAAAAAATTGCTTTCCCAAGAACATAGGCCACAGTGCACAACTTGAAACAGCTCTGAAACCATTGCTCCTACTAAAACCTGGACTGAATCTCATTTGTGTAAATATTACCTTATCTCTCTCCTCGAAGAAAATGTTTTACTATTAAGTTATCTGCTATTTATAGATCAAATTAAATTCATTAATGCAAGCTATTAAAGAACATTTTTAAAGGACAAAGGCTGATTTTCTCAAATACTGTATGTCTCTCATTCTTATGCTAGAGATAATCTTTTTGCCACCAGAAAAAGACAGAACCAGGCAGAAAAGGAAGCTATTAAATTTCCAGTACTACTAGAAAAAAACGCTTCCCTTCCCAGGATGTTCACTCCAGTATCCCTTCCAAAAAGCAGATCAACTCGGGATCATTTGCCTACTGCATGTCAGATAGATACCAGATAAAGTATGTGTAATTTTTTTTTTTAAAAAAAAAAGTCTATTTATCTCCTTTCTACACAAAAGTTCTTTTTTCTTTTTGTAGAAAGTCACTTCTACAGTCACAATTACACCCTATTCAGGCCTGAGACACTTAGGTAGGCAGGACAAAACAATGTGTGTTTTTGTTAAATAAGAATGCAGAACAATGAGTTATTTTCACAAGATTTTGTAATGGTTGATTCCCAGCATCCTGAAAGAAACCAAGTCAGGAGTCTCTACGTTCTAAATGCAACCTCTGTGTGTCTCTTGCTACTCAGAAGGCAGATCAGGAGGAATAGTGAGCAGCGAGACAAGAAAATTTGATGTAAAATACTTATTCCCCAAGAACTCAAGGACTTGAGCTGGCAGCTAGGTCGACTCAGGGAATGGCTGCACTTCAGAGCCTGCTTTTGGGATGTTTGCACCTGTGAGAGTCTGGGACCAGTAAGGAAGATCTATGCTGGAGAGCAGACGTGATTACAGATTTGGCATGTGAGCTCAGTCTGTGATTCAGCCAAAATGCCCTAATGTGAAAGGTCACTACGCCAGCTTGATACAATTGATAAATCTCTTCCACAGAGGATATTGCAACATTAATACAGGTTGTTTAGGAAAAAAAAAAATATGCTGGGATATAAATGTCAACTGTATGCCAGCATTTTCACAAGGATCAGGAAGGGGAAAAAAAAGAGATTCATCTCTAAGGAATCACTTTTAAATTAATTTTAATAGATGTAACAGGCTGACAGTTCTCTGAAAATAGCCAGCAGATGTTCCAGTGCTTTACCAAGTCCCAATGTATAACCTTGGGTACACCAATTTCACAAAATCCATCTTCTGGACGGAGCTCTGTTTCCGCAGCTGGAATGCTAATGATGGCTCTTAGTGGTTTCTGACTTCTACCAGGGTGTTTATTTCTGCGTCAGATCACGGCGCAAAAGCCACAGAGGCGAGTAAGCGCAGATTTACATTTTATTAGAAATGACAAGAAGATACCTTATTTATGGTACATTGCTATCTACAGATAACCTTTGCTCTATCTATCTGTTCATCATAAGATAAAAAGCATCTAAATTACTAAGATGTTGCTCAAATGCAATTGAGAATATTAGCACAATTTATATGTGCTGCTCAAATGCACTGATGCATATGAAGTCTCCAGAACCATTTGTTGTCAAATGTCAATGCTAAATGCACAAAAATGTAACTTACTTTATGCCATTAATTAACTAATGTTTGCACAGCACTTTGAAAATATAAAAGCACTTTGAACACTGAGAGCTAAGCAGTATTATTTTTACTCATGTGGACTCACTGAATGAATCATACATAATAATCACCTCTTGTGGAAAGTATTTTTGGTCCACAGCCAAAACCTAACCTAAGATCTGGCACTTCTGTTCAGTAAAGCATCTGTAAATGGTCCTGTTCGGGTTTCAGCTGGAAATTTTCTGCAACACATTCATTACTGAGTTCTTCACAATACATACCAGGTATAAGGTTCCTTCACAGCTTTGTAATTAACATTGTATAGCAAGACAGCAAACTATTTTATTGTGTTCTCCTCATTTGCCCAAAACATTTGAGAACTAGTGTTAGCTGTGGCTTAGCTCCTTCTCTTTGATCTGTACAAGATGCCACAGGCTTAATGGGTATAACATAGGATTGTGATTCCCTTTCAACTTTGTGTGAGTTGTAGCCGTCAAATTATTTTGTGATCTCCTGGTGAAAAGCATTACATAAGAACTAGACAGTATCATCATTATCTATCCCCACACTGTAATTTCCTCCCCTCTGATCACCCTCTGTCTGGGCATTTTTTTCCCCATTACAGTTTGTGACTGTAGAGATGCTATGAACTATGAGTTTTCCTTCCCAAGCGATAGCGCTGAGAGCTTTCACAAGGTCACATTTTGTACCTACAAGCACATCTGTGGCATCAGTCTTGAAAAAAGTATGCTTGGCTATCCCATCCTTGCACAAAATTGCCTCTCCATGATCACGTTCATGGGGGAAATCTAAGTCTAAAATAACCAGAAACCAACAAAACTTCACCATTCTCCTGTTCTGATTAGTTAACAAGAGCAGTGATGACTTACGGCTGGCCTGAGTACCACCTGCAGTCAGGTCAGCTTTGTGTTTCAAGAGGTTTTGGCTTCCTGGCTGACCTGGTGGTGATCTGCTCCATCATTGTTATAACTCTCAAATCAGGACATATTTTTTGCATGCCCTGTATTTATTTAAACACATGTCTATCCATAATATAAATTAGTCTGTGTGGGATTAACCTAGCCAAGAATTTATCTTCTACAAATCTGTCTGGAGGCTCAGATTTAAAGAGTTTTTAAAAACTTTGTAATACACCACACCCATCTCTTATTAACAACCACCCTACTATACCCTTGATAGCTGATAAGTATTCAGCATCGTTTTTTATTCTTGAACTCATGGAGTAAGAAAAACAAGAGTGGGAAATATCTGATGGGGTTAACATTGATCTATAAAGCTTGGACCTATTTCCTCCACTTGAGAAACTAATTTAGAGATTTTTAAAAAGAAAAAGAAAGACAGGATATTTGAACCGACTGACTTTGAACAGATGAGACATTTTACAGTGTTTACAGTGTAAGTTTACAAACCACTCCTGGGGAAGCTACACTGCATATCTTATCCATAAGGTAAACACAGTGAGATCATACACTGGCTCCCAGCATCGCGTGGCTATCGTGCAGGACTAGCACTCAATTCGGCGCAGCTGCCAAGCTGGGCTGGGGAGGGGCCCCATGCTCAAAAGTGAGGGGTGCACTGAAC
>JAAGAY010144715.1:0-37884 GCA_011801015.1 Ardeotis arabs | reverse complement strand
GAAGAAACTCAACTTACTGTGACAGTTTTTCATTTACTGCTCCCCTTCTCAGAGTTGTCCTGCTGACAACTTTTTCCTTGTTCTGTTTGTTTCTGCTCTTTCATCCACCTCCTCCTCAATGAACTACTTCATTAAGGAAGCTTTTGACTCCAAATGAACGGGTTGCTTTAGTTCTGCCAATAATTTCAGGCTCCGTAGTAATTTAAGATACAGTTTCTCTCTTCCCTCCTTTTATAGTTAGAGTTGAGGACTGAACTGGGGCCAGAAAGACTGGTACTCTTCCAAGCTCTTCTCACGAAGAAAAGGTTCCCCCACCTCCTATGCAAATAATTAAAACACAATGTCACTCACAGTAGCTTGTGCAGACAGGCTTGTGCAGCTTCCCATGTCCCAGCAAAAGAAGCTCCGCTTGCTCTCCTGTGGCTTTGCCTGTCCATGCGTTATCGGGTGGCTGACCTACTTGCAGATGGATGGGCAAAAAAAGGCAGCTATGACCACACATGCGCTGCAGCAAAGATGCCTCTCTCCGTTGTGTACATTTGTCGTCATGCCTGTCCTCTGCGACAGGCACAATAAAACAGCTAACGGTGCTAACGTACTGGCCTCCTAGCATACAAGGGCCGATCAGCTCGGTCTCAAGCCTGAACCCCTACCTAGAGGGGTAGCAGATGAGAAAAAAGAAATGAAAAGTGGGATGCCAGAGATCAGGATAGCAATTCCAAACAGACACCAAAACCAGAGTCCTGTGTTGGTCCAGGGAGTCCCCAGACCAGCAATTTCCAAACCTGTTCTGAACAGGTACCTCTCGCTTGCTAAATCTTAAGGTATCTAAGTGCTTCTCTCAGTGAGATGAGTCCAAATCTGAGAACTGACAGTTACAATATTCGTGGAACAAATATGCCTACAATGGAAAAAAATCCTCTCAGTCTAAAGGGACAGTACAAAGCCACCACACTCCCAAAGCACCTCGGTGGCCAATCCACACTGGCAAGACCATTATATTCTCCATGTCATTTGGAGCAGAAAACTACAAAGAAGCATACAACATTCACAGGGAAAATAATCTCAAGCACAACATCCTTTTCCTACCATTGCATTTTTAATTATAAAAACTTAGATAAACTCAAAAAAACCCCGAAGCAACCTAGAAGGTAAAATAACCTTCAAAATTAGCAAATGTCAGGAATGTTCTTACTTGTACCAACAGGAAGTGGGAGAAAAGTACTCTTCCATTATTTTAAATTATAAATTAAACAGTATCTATAAGTTGTTCCAAATGTTTGCAGTACCTTTTGCTTAGCAAGATACAGTCAAATAATTTGCTTTCTTTCAAGCACCATCTATCTGTGGGCGTGCAACTTTCTAAAAAGACAGGTATTAAACATACTTCCATCATTACCTAAATCACTTTTTGTGGAACTAAAATGCTGGTTTTTCAAAAATTTTATGTGTTGGATAACCAGACTGCAAGCAGATGAAGCAATTATAGACAGAAAAAAGCTGCTCAGGTCCTACTCAAAACGCTGACACATTTTAGCGAAAGGTCAACAGACAGAAATACTCGCTGCTCAGGCTGGAGTGAAAGCAAGAAAGAGGTGAAAACAGAACAAAACCCAAAGCCAGAAATACCCCCCTGAAGCCACAGATTAGCACCCACTCGGCAATATGCAGAAAGAGCAATGAAAGAAAAAGCAGTAAGAGCAAGTTGTCACTTGATTAATTTGAAGGTTTTTCTATTCTAGATATCATGAACTACAATGTCAATACCACTCACACAAAAACGTAAACCATTTTACAGTGCATTTCTTACTGCACAATATTCTTCCATGCATCATTTCAAAATTATTTAAACAGGAAAAAAACTATTTTTATTCACTGATCATGTAAGCATAATTAAGTATTTTAAAATCAGCAAATACACAGGCAGGACTAGATAAAGGTAAGCTAGAGTACAGACAAATTTGCTAGACAAGTAGGAATGTACTGAGTATGAAGCCCTCAAATATAAATGTTTTTCTGAACACAAGTGCAAATAACCACTGCTTAACTTTCATTTTTTAATTTATAACTCTGAAACACACTGTCAGGAAAATCTGATAGTTTTTAATTTACTAACCAAAATTTCATAACTGAAACTACTCAGACTCAATAAAAAGTTACGGAAAACTCTTCATTGAAACCTGGGTAGCATTTAGTGACTATACTCTTTAATCACTACCGTTCAACATAAATACATACATTTCTTCAGTCTAGTAGACACTAAGTAGAATTTTATTTCAAGGAAATAAGTTCTGCAAGGGCAAAATGTACCTTCTAAATATGACCATCAACGTGCCCTGGTTATACAAACAGAACTACAGGACAGAAACAAAGGTAAAACAAATGATTACATGTCAAGGGACAACCTTTCCCTCTGTTCTATCAGACAGTTTCAAAGACCTTAAAAATATTAATGATATGATTTACACTGAAAAATACATCTCTAAATAGTTGCTTTGCCTTCACCTGTAAACTGAGAGGACTGAAACTAGAACTTTGTTCTACCATTAGTTAGATAACTTCATCATTACATCTTAACTTCAGAATACTACTTCAACTTCCCGTGCAACCCCTTCTTCCTTCACCCACCATATCCTGAAACAAAATCTTTAAGCAGCTATTTGTAAGCTACTACAACAAAGTACTTTGAAATGAGAACATTAGTATACCCTCTCTTTTTATTACTCCTGCCCCAGATGCTAGACAGATAATTTATATTAAATCATATTCCACCAGCTCTAGTTTATTGGAAGTCAAAGGAATAGCACAATTTTTCCACCAGCACGCTATCACCTGGTGAGGTATTTGTACCAAATAATGATTTGTAAATGCCAATGTATTCACAGCACTTCATAATCCTAAGAAATCTTTTTCTTTTCTTCTTGCTATACATCACACTGGAATGACTTTGAAGTCATCGTGAATAGGGCTTTTCATTCAAACTTGATCAACTGTTACACATTCGCTGCCAGAGAAACAGTCAGCAGCCTGCACTCTGCTTATAGAAACGCGTGTCACTAAACTACACCACGGAGCGGGGCTGGTAAGGTGTTATCTCCAGTGTACCTAGAATGCAGTTTGGTTTTCCCAACCAGAACAAAACTAAGAGTTAGACCCTGACCCTCACTTAAGTCTTTGGCAAAAATCCCATTTCCTTCTCCATTACAAGAACTTCACCCTATCTCTCAAAGTTGTTTAGCGCGCAAGTCACGTGTAATAAGAGGCAAAACAACAAAATACTATTCTGTGGCCCAAAATTTTTACATGAACTGTCAAAACCAACCAAAAATTATTTAATTATGAAGTAAGATTATTCTCTTTAAATGTTGAAAGGAAAAAATAAACATTGATAGGCAACTTTAATCAAGAATACTTTTTACAAATTGTATTTATTATCCTCTGGCAATTCTTTGAGCAACATTTTTTCCTTAATTTTATGTAAAACAGGTTATTAACCAAGACATTTCTCAGTGCTGACAAAACCCAACTTTCGACACTCTTTGTTCCTACAACTTATCAACTTTACAACGCAGAACCTCAAAACTGCTGAATGTCTCCACAAGTAACAGGAATATGGACAACTTCACTTGACGCTCAAGCTTTGACCTGAACAAACTCAAGTGATGCCAGCATGTTGGAATGATTTATATGTCCAGAATGCTGATAAAAAGGGAACCAGATGGAGCACCTTATTTAGCAATGCTCACACACAAGTATGCGGCCATTACTGAGGACACAACCACTGAAAATTAACAAGTTTCTTGTCACAACTTCAGCAGCAATTTATTTATTAATACATTTATGTACACAGATAAGAGTAAAATAAATGAATCGTAAAACCACAAACAACATTCACTCTTACACAGCCACCAACAGATGCATAAACAAAGGTTTTTGCAGCTGTCTTCTACCTAACAGGCAAAAATCATGCACTGCTCTTGTTCTTATTGCAAAAGATTAACATAAAAGTAACACAGTAAAATCACAAAGTGTAGCAAAAACTGGGGTAAAGTACTATGAAGATTCTAGGTGCTCAATCAGTTTCATTTTACCTGGAGACTTTTTGTTTGATCTTGACTGCACCGAATAGGACTGGCGTGGCAGCAGAGGTGAAGACGGCAGCGACATTGAGACTCCTTTGGCCAGGTTTATTCTGTAAGCGTCCTCAGAGACCAGCTGATTGCCAACGGGAAAATCTGCATTGTGGCCAGATGTTGCTATAGCCTGCAAGGCATTCTCTGGGCAGGAGTCACCTGCTAAAAATAAAACGTTGCCATCCGTTACGCTATACACCCAAATAAAAGGCATAAAGTTGCACTGAAATACAATTATTTAACATATTTGTCAGCAACAATCAGCGTGACTTGTCTTACTGCGCACCTTCCCCTGCAGAATCCAGATCTGGATCTAGAAATTCTAGATCCGAGTTCTAGAAAAATTCAAATACACAACTGAGATTTGGGTTTACTATAATGCAGACAGTAAGTGGGAAGAAAAACCTCGCTTTGAAGAAAGTAAGTACTTTTCAGATTGCATCCTTAGAGGTAAAACCAATTTTCCTCTGAGGATAAAAGTATTTTTACAGCTGAAAAGGTATTTTAGGATCACTGTGATATCCTGAAAGTCAAGACCATCTGAAAATACTGTTTACTGAACCAGTTAAAGGAGGAATTCAGCTGAGCTACCCCTTGTACTCAATTAAAAGGTGGATCACTAAAAGGTACACTTGTAGATGGCCAGTCTACGCTTTATTCTCCTGGTTTAGAACGGAGAGGTTCAGTCACATGCAATTGGACAGCAACAGTCATTTCTAACCTAAGGAAAAACAAGCTATTGGTTCATACTAAGCAGCACATCAAAACAGGGGAATACACTCAAAAGGGAGAAATTTCTTGCTGGTGCAGGAAATGCAATTTCAGCTACATCAAGAATATATTTTCAAAACAACAAGAAAAATATACTGCTCACAGTAACGATTCAAAGAGAGCAGAAACACATGTTTAAAGTGCTAGGTTCTTCCTAGGCAGATGGCAGAAACAGAGCTGACAAGAAAGGTTAACAACTAACTACAGCTTTTTTAAATATGCAACTTACGGTAATGCTCAATCATTTACATGAACTAGTCTTGAAACTGAATTGATAGGACCAAAGATAAAAAACAGCAAAACAAAACTGATGCGAAGAGGAAAGAGAATGTCAGAACGTTTTCACACATGTACAGCAGCAGGGCTGAAGTACTGGACCCCAAAGCACAAGGAGGAGAAAAGACAAACAAAGGAGAAGCACTATCTTTTCAAAGGTGAATCCCTCATACCAGGTTTATTTTCTTACAGTAAGGAAACAGTTTGGATAAACGTGGCTCTACAAGATCTGCATTTCTTGTTCATTCTGTCAGCATTCAATCGTTACCTTCAGCTTTTAACAGCTGTTCTCTACCGCATTCCACCGCGGGCAGCACCAACTGCATCCAACAGACTTCCACACTGTGTCAGAAGGAAAAAGCAGACCTAACCCTTTGAGAAAAGTAAAACTTTTCTTAGAAGAATGCACGTAAGATAAGAAAACCAAACATGCCTGAACTTTAAAGTCTAATTCCCTGTTTCCAAAGGTGCATGTATTTAAGGTTATTTGCGTTTTTTTCTAGCCATGGTTTTTTCCTCGTAAGAGCCACACGAGGGCTATGTATGCTAAATGACCTTGAACAATGCTATGCTAGATTCAAACTTCTCTTAATATTTCACAGCTGCAAAACTCACTCTTTATTCCTCTGAAACCAACTAAACTACCGCCTTCCAAAAGTTCTCCTCTGTGTTCAAACAAAATTCATAGTAACGGTAATGATTTTAAGGAAACAAATCTAGTTTCATCAAGTCAAGATGAAAATTAAAAACTAAGTCACTGTAACTTGATATTCTTTTTTGAAGTCCATTGCAACTGTTATAGGAGTGTAACTATTGGTTTAAAATCTTGGGAACTAGAGAAGAGCTTCAATGTTTCAGTAAGCTAGCTCTAACGCTTCGTTCTTTAAAAAAAAGCCTAAGTATATATTTAAAATTAAAAGACTAAGTATTGTAGACACTATAATGACATATGAGATTTTTCTGGAACACCAAGACACCTAAATTGCTGAGTTCCCATTCACTTTCAGTGGAAATCAAGAGGCTAAGCATTTTCTGTCTCTGTTCTTTTAGAAATTAAACTTTTGCAGTAGCTGTTTTTAAACACAGATTTAACATTAGGTATATTATTATTTATTATTCAATACAGTACATGTGAGTTTGCTTCACCAATTGCTGAAGAACGCTCAGAGAAACGTTTTGTGTTATTACATTTTTTCCTTTGAATATAAGCAAAAAGCAACGAAGCAGCACGGTAATGCAGCTAACCACAACTAGAAGATACTGGCATTCTTGTCAGAGTTTTTTACTAGATACATTGCCAAGGCTGTAGTTCAGCATTTGTGTAAGTATCCTAGCCGGAACGCTACCGAGGGGCTGCGAGAGAGAACAAACAGAGTACCTCCTCCCCCTTCAGGGTTAATAAGTTCACCTACATTTCCCTTATTTCTATTTTCCCTTTTGCTGTGACACAAACTGATTGTTTAACTCATTGTCTTCTTAGGAGACTTCTGAATTAATTTTCATTTATCCTTCTGTACTGTATATGGAACGTTACACCACGGAACAGAGCTAGATGGGGCTAAATACATCGCCGCATCACTCTAATCAGTATGACTAGATTATCTGATCATGACAGTAACTGGAAAGACATTTTACAATCTATATATACACACCGCTCTATCTTAGTGACTTTTATTGCATCAGTACTCTGATTTTTCTTATTATTATCTTTTCCTGACAGCACTGCAGACACTGCAGGGCGAGGTACAAAGACTGGGCTTTCATGACTTGTATTCTAAGAGCAATATGACTTTAAAAAAAAAAAAAAAAAATCCAAAAAGCCTACCACATAAATTCTCCTTTTCAATCACTTATTTTCGTAATTTTACAACAAGCTTTGGCTTATTGTCACTCACACACCCACGGTCAAGGCCAGGTTGGCCGCGGATCTGAGCAACCTGATCCGGTTGGAGATGTCCCTGCTCCTTGCAGGGGGGTTGGACTGGGTGGGCTTGAACGGTCCCTTCCCACCCAAACCATTCTGTGATTCCATTCTATGCTGTTGAGATACAATAGTTCTTCAGAGCAAAAAATCACACCTTGAGAAAATCCAGCCACGCTGGCTTCAACCTATGAGGACATCATATCCTCTGGGGTGCTGGAATATGTTTAAACAGTAATGTATTCTACTGAAGCAGAAAAAAGTGCCTTATAAATGAAAAATTGTTTGGATACTATGGAATAGCAGACAGCTATTAGACACAAATCATTCCACGAAAGCAGAAACTGATCGTTGCTCCTCGAGGACCTTTCTAAAAAACCGTTAGCTAAACGCGACACTGGCTAAAGAGCAATCCCACATTGGTGACCTCAAACAAACAACAGAGCTGAGGGGACAAGCAGAACCCACACACAGCCCTCTGAATACTGCCCCAGCCAGAGGCACGAACCAGAACTTCCACCAGGAGAACAACTCCTCACAGGCCTCCGCCGTCCGAGAAGAACTCGGACTAACAAATAGTAAACGGAAACCTGCGGCACCCGAGTCTGAGCCCTCACACGGACTCGAGGGGCTGCTCCCAGAGCAGCCATCTGTTGATGGTAACTGAAAGCTACTTTCAGCTTCATTTTATAAGCTGATAAAATTATTTGTTATGAACTTAAAGGTGAGTAATTTCAGATATTTTAGCTAACAGAACAATACTTCAAATTTACCTCATATTTTTTTGGTATCTATCCCAATGTAAAACAGATAGACATCAGTTCTGGAATATGAAGAAGATGACCTCTCGCAAGTTTTTTAACAATGTCAAACTAAAACATAAGGAAAGGTCCTGTGAAATCCTACTGTTTCATTTTTAAATCCCTCAAGTTCTACACTTTCCACTGCCAAGTATCCTCTGGACACAAAAGTTTCAGAAGCATCAGTCAACACCAGAGTTCTTATTCAGTGGTCAAAGTAACCATGGAAACAACTTAACAGCTTTAAAAACCACACACACAAAGCTTTGAGAATGGAAATCAAATCCCAGTTTAGTTGCACCTAGGGATGCAACCGAAAGGCATAATCTGATTAACAAACTACTACTTTTGTTTTTTTCTTAAGGTACAAAAAGATACAAGGATGGCTGACAAAACTAACAACTTTGTAGAGCCCAATATCCTAAAAGAGAACTTGAACTTTAAGATTAAACTAATCCTTCCACTGAATAGAGAGGATTACGAAAATGAAAACCTTTTCAGAATATATGTCAGTATTAAACGTAATAAAACACGTCTAACCCTTCACTCAATGTAAGTTGCTTAGAAACCAGAAGCATGCTAATAACTACTTTACCAAAATACATGAGTTTGGTGCAGATGGTGGAATTCAGATTATTTTACTGTGAAGAAACAGGGCCACAATCTTCAAAATGGTGAAAGCTAAAACAACAAAACTGCAGACTCCTTACGACACTGACAGAACAGTGTTCCACAGACTTCTCTCAATATGTGTTTCTGACATGGCTGACTATCTTCTCCCCTAAACTACCTACTAAAGTGAAACAAAAAACTCTCAACCCACTTAAAAAATATAACTGATATAAAATTGTGTTACAGCAGAAGAAATCTTAAATTCTGCAGTTCTGCTTAAGATTTTTTTTTTTTTTTAAAGTGTCCACACTACAGGATCCTGTTGCTGAAAACGGTTCCTCGGAAGCACCGTGGTGTGAAGTGCACCGACAACACCTCCTAAACAAATGAGAACTTGACCACAACAGCCCAGCTCTGACCAGGTTAGTCTGGCACCAACTGGAAAGCAAAGAAGCAGTGAACAAACCATGCCATGCAACAGCTGGAAACTTTGCACTTTTATAACACATCTGGGGCAGTAGACCAGAAGGTGGTAGAAACCTGGCTACCTGCTAACTGTCCTTGGGAAGGGGGAACATTAATAGGACTGGCCTAGGGCTATATGTCTACTGAAGCCACTGCTGGCTTAGGTCGACAGTGCTCAGAGATCAGTACACAGCAAAGACAAGAAAGAAATCAGTATTCTCTATACACAAGAGCACAACCAGCATTAAACCTGGCACTGGCTCAGTCTCAACCTGCACGCAACTATTCTGTCTGCAAACTGTCCTGAGGTTTCTGTCGGAACAAAGGAATCATTGAATTTGTCAGCCACTCGTATACTGTTGTTAAAACCTGTGAGGGTGGCAGAGCAGTGGAAATGGTTGCCCAGGGAGGCTGCACACTCTCCATCCCTGGAGCCTCTCAAAGGCCGACTGGCCGCAGTCCTGGGTGGTGCGATTCTGTGGTAACTTCTGCACGTACAGATATCAACAAAACTCTTGTGAAGCTCTCTGGAGAATCTTTACCAGGAAAAGCTGAAAAGGTGAGCTTAATAAGTATAACTCCTTTGCTATTTTAGAGCAAGCATAATGGTCTGAGTTGAGACAGCATGAAATCACATTGACATGGAGAGCACGCAAAAGATTGTAATGACAATAACAACTGCTGGGTTACTTCGTTAGCTCCTTTACATGAGGCTTCTGTTCTCTTCACACCAAGTGCCCCACGATACCTCTGTGAAAACTGCAGAGTTTTGAAGAACAGCACAAGTACCAAACTGTGCCGATCTACATGGACACGCAGGACTATGAAAAGACCATCTCCGCAAGCAGTAATATCCAACATTCAGATGTGCTTATATGTTACTACTGACAGTCTTACTGAACTTTATTCTGCTTCATAGGATGTGTGTCATCCTAACAAATGTTAGGAAAAGATGAGACTTTACAGACAAGTTCAGAAGGAAATTATCAGTGGAAAAAAGAAATTAGTTGTATGGCATGAAGAAAGCCATGCAGTTGGAAAGCACCTTCCAGAACGAGGCATCACTATGTCTAAGTAACAAGAAACTGTTTAAGGATTACCAAAACCAGTGGTTTTGATATTTTAAAAAACAGTTTCCTTCTACGTTCCATTCCTATGTGTTGTGGTTTTGTTTAGTGAGGGGGGGCCTAAGGTGGCAGCTTCGATAGGAAACTGCCAGAAGTCGCTCCCCTTTGTTCAGTGGACTCGGCCGGGCCTAGGGCGGACCCGCTGCTGGCCAAGGCCGAGCCCATTGGTAGCAGAATGTCCCGTGATAACGCCTCTGCGATAACGTATTTAAGAAGGGGAAAACAGGAAAAAAAAGAGAGAGGAGAAGATGTGAAGAAGCTGAGCGGGGGCAGAGGCGCAGAGGGGGAGGTGCAGGCCTTGTGGGCCTTGCAGGCCTCACCCTCTGGCCTCTCGCCGGGCGGCCAACTGGGCCCGACTCGGCCCGGCCCGGCTGCAAGAAGTGGAGAGGAGATGGATGATGTGAAGAGATTCTGAGAGGTGTCTGCCAGGCTGTTGTGAAGAACTTTTCTTGTGAGAAGAACAGCTGCAGACGCCAAGGTCAGTGAAGAAGGAGGGGGAGCAGTAATGCGGCTCCTGGCCAAGATTCCCCTGCAGCCTGTGGTGACGACCATGGTGGAGTGGGTTGTCCCCCTGCAGCCCATGGAGGCCCACGCAGGAGCAGAGATCCCCCCGCAGCCCGTGGAGGACCCCACGCCGGGGCAGGCGGGTGCCTGAAGGCAGCTGTGGCCCGTGGAGGCCCCGCTGGGGCAGCTGTTCTGGAGAGACTGCACCCCGTGGAAGAGATGACCCTCGCCAGAGCAGTTTCACGAAGGACTGTGGCGTATGGGTGGGACCCCGCGCTGGAGCAGGGGAGGAACGTGAGGAGTTCTTCCCCCGATGATGAAGCAGCGGTGTACAACATCGCGTAATGAACTGACCGCGACCCCCATTCCCTCTTCCCCCCTGTGCCGCTTGGGGCAGGGCGAAGGTAGTAGGGATTATGTTAAGCCCGGGAAGAGGGAGGGGTGGGGGGGAAGGTTATCTTGTTCCCTGTCTCATTCTCCTGCTTTGGTTTTAGTAATAAATGAATAGTTTTCCCCAAGTCGAGTCTGTTTTGCCCGTAACAGTAACTTTAAGGATCTCTCCCTGTCCTTATCTCAAACCTTGAGCCGTTTTCCTTGTATCATCTCCCCCTGTTGTCTGGGAGGGTGGGGGGAGTGAGAGAGAGACTGCGTAGCCCGGTCCCGATCGGGGCTGAACTACAACACTATATTATTTTTCAACAGAATTGAGAGGCCACTGTAGACAGAACTCTGTAGCACAGTTCAGTGACTGTGTATAATGTGCTCTGTTTTAATTGCAAAACACTGGTAATTGCCCTTTAAAGGGTATGTGTCTTTCAAAATTAAAATGCTTACGTGTGTGTGTGTACTTGCACAGACACAGCCGGTCCAACTTAGTGAGAAGGCAATTCAGGAGGACAGAAGGAGGCAAGTGACCCGGTCTTTCCGGCTACAACAAGGTAACCACTCGTGCTACCACCACCACCGATCAGGAGTTGAAGAAAAGCTCATGGTAAGGGAAGTGGTCATCAGCTAGCCTGGGATAAGGGAACAGGCTTCTGTCACGTAAAACACATGCAGTAGGGAAGATCAAGTTTAATTCTTCCGCATTTGACACTCTGGAGAGACCAGAAAAAGGGAGAAAACAGCCTGGAATGGGAAGAAAACTCATTACACCCCGAGTAACAGACGCAGTGAAGTGCATTCAGTGAGAAACAAACCAAGTAAAGATTAGAATAAAATGTCCAAATGGACAATCTTTGCCAACTGTGCTTGTACTTGACACTATTTGCTCACTTTCTGGCATTTATTTCTGAACTCTGGATTACTGTTTCAGTACACAAAATACTAATGTTCTCTTGTAGTGCTTACTTAAAAAAACAACCAATTTTTAAGGAAAACAGTGACAAATAGAGGTTATTAGGACCACTGAAGTAATTTCTATTTATGTGACTCAATGGCAGGATGTTTTTGGTTTTTTTTTTTATCTCGTTTATATGTACATGGGATATATCACTGGAATTAGCTTCTGGGAAAAGACATACACCACATTAAATATTCACTGCTCAGCAAAAAAAGGAGCTTAAACTCTTAAATAACTGTCAACAGCCGCAGAAAGTGGGCAAAGCAACACAAAATAATCAAAAACAGCTCCATATTTTAAGCATGAAACAATGCTTCTTCTGTTGCAAGATATTTTTAGAGTAACAACAAAAAGTCAAACTGAAGCTTGAAAGTATTCCCGTGAAGTTCAACGTCCCAGCTAGTGGATGCGTACTTTATGCACCACAAAGTCCCTTTGCGCTTAAAATTCAAAGCCTTATACCATAGAGAGTTTGGACAGAAAAAGCCAACTGAATCTGCCTATTTAATTTTAAAATGCAAACTTATTTTATTTAATGATTTCAAGCCTTTCAATTTGCTAGAAGGGTATCTGAAGCTCCTGATGCTGTCAGCTTGGATATATTAGTCAGACAGAAGTGTTTAATGAGACTTAATGCAAGGCAGGGTTCAAACACACATTTAACTAAACAAGTTCAGCTGAGAGTGGAAGCTTTACTGCTACAGGGAAGTAACTCCAAAACCACTTAATTCTAAAATAATGATTAAGTAGTAGGTCTTAATAAAACACTAGGCCTTCTTGCATAGCAACTTCACTTTTATTTTAAAGTAGCAATTTAGTTGCCATCAAAAAAAAAAAAAAAAAAAATGGTGTCAGTGAATTTAAGCACGTTTACATTTGTCACTTCAAGTGCTGCGGTAGCGCTGTGCGCCAGGCTATGCTAACAGGAACGGGAGAAAGACAAGCACAAACGGCAGAACATCATACGAGCCATCGCAGCTCAGGCCTTTGAAAGCCATGGTATTTTCCAAAAAGAATACTAAGTATAATCTCAATTTCTTGATTGTATCTGATCAGATGTTAAAAAAAAAGGAAGAAATTTCAAATTCACAGATCTAATCCAACTTGTTTAGTACAGAATGTTGATAAAGAGCTCGGCATACAAACAAAATAACTGTGCCAATCCACAACAGAACACGATGCAGAAATAAAAGCATGCATTCTAGCTAACATTCAAAAACTTTGTACGCTCGTATCTAGGTCAAAGATACTTACATAAAGATACTGGAACACAAGAAGAAGGAAAAACAGAGGAAAGTAAGACTCAAAAGAGTACTGTAAAAAATTAAGTCCGATCTACAGAAGAATCAAGCAAGATTCAAGAAAGATTTATTAATATGGAACTTTTTTGTAGCCCAAATTTAAAAAATCTGAATATGAAGACAATAGCTAAAAGTACGATGCATATGCATACATAAGCACTTCAATACCTTTTATTTCATCATCCAGAAATCAAAAATGCTGACCTCATTTCTCCAGATACCTTTAAAGCACTATAGTCCTACACTCTAAACATTACCTTTTTTTGACATAATAATTTGTCCCCTGTTATTTGAGCACTACGTGAATGCCTAACAAGTCTGTAAGCTGGAAGACCTAAAAGTCCCAACTACTTACCACATTAATTTCTACTGCAATCAACGAAGTTTTCACACGTACCGTGTACTACACTTGATGTTAAACTTCTGATGGGATTTAATGCAGGAGGAACACTGCAAACTAAGCACAATACACCCATTATTCATGTTCCTTCAGGCCTGATATTGGGTCAACAGAATGACAATGCTCACACAAACTAAAAAGCCATCTGAAATAATGTTCAGCATGTTCCGTAGAAATTTAATATACGAGATTTTCTTCTCTTTTTTAAGCTGAAATACATTACAAATACTGTATATTGAATGGTCTTTTGCTTAGAAAGTAAAAAATTAAAATAACGTAGATTCCCAGAATGCAGGCAAGTTGCTGGCTTTAGGACAATTAAAGAAAATAAACATAATTATATACTGCCAGGCAGCTGGCAACATCTAAAACCAACAGGAAATACTAATACCAATCTACTAATACAAATTTATGCACAAATCTATCTCTGAAGCATTTTTAAGCATTCAAGAACAAGTAGCTGAGTAGAACTTCCACTAAAACAATCAAAATTAAAAAGTATTTTTTTGTTTATATTCTGAAGCTTATTAGGGATGTTCTTTGTACTATCACCTCATCACAGACACAGACTACACAGGTAACCCTGCAGACCTTGAGTTCGAGCCACAGTCTTCTGGCTCCGATTTCTTGAACTGTGTCAGTCAGACACGAAGCTTCTATGCTATATTACAATTAAAAAAGGTCAGCTCCTTCCAAGAGAGGCCAGAGGCAGAGAATTTCCCAGGGGCTACAGAGGTGAATCTAAAAACCTCAGAGAAAGAAACTTGAAAACATACAACCCACAATCAGCTACGAAAACAAGACAGAAGAGAGAGCAGAAAGAGATTTCCAAGGTAGTTAGAAAGAAACACAGAGTGAAAAGAAAGACAAAGAGATTAGATTATCTAAAATCTAGAAAATAAAGTCCATTAACAAAACAAAGGCAAAAGGCAAAGAATAAAGAAAGAAAATGGGTGCCCTAAGCAGAAGTCATAAGGACTAGTGAGAGTTGCACTAAGACTCCCAATCAAAACTACTAGGTCTGCCACTTCTCACTAGAAAAACACCTTCTAAGGAATCTCTAAAGGACTTGGAAACTCTCTCAGAGTTTAAAGAGATAATATTTATTTGACAATAACCTGACAAAGAGGAGAAAATACCAAATTTTTACTTTGTTTCTGAGACTGAATGAAAACCTTGAGAAACGAAGGGAAACTGAGAAAGCAATTGCTGTACATTTCAAGCATAGTGTACATGAGAGACAGTATAAAACCACAGACAAAAAATCAATTTACAGATACTTATTTCCATACAACGGAAATAACTGTGTCTGAAGGGTGTAAGGACAGGTTGCTTCATACTGCAGAAAAGCTGGAAAAAAGCTGTATGCAGGAACAGTTGGATGCCTGGGTCAAAAAAATCTGTTAGCAATCCTGTTCCTTTGGCATGTCAGTTTACCTAAATACAGTATCAAACTTCTTAATACTACAATTGTGGCTTCAATCCAGGAGAAAAAAAAAAAAAAATCCTATTTGCACTGGTTCTGTAGGGCTAACAGATGTAAAACCAATAAGGTCTCGTTAACGCACAAACAGGAAGTTCTATTCAGCAAAACAGGAATCATCCCACTTAGAGTTGAATTACGCAGACTTCCAGGCGTTCCTTTTAGGCACAAGGAAACCCAAGGGACAGGAGGGGTTACTTCAGTTTAAGAACAGCTATTGCAGTTTAGCCTAAACCTCTTCCAGTGGGACTGCAGTCCGAGGGAAACCTCCACAAGTGGCAAGACAGAGCTCTCAGGAGTTACTGCTCCTCAGCTGCCGTGCAACACCGCAGCGTCTCTGCTCTGCCTACTGGGATGCAAAGTCTGATAGATTCACTCACACACCTTCACAGGAGTTTGCAAGACATTCATGGCAGCTTAAGATTTCACGACCTTCTAGCTGTTCCGCGTTATTCCTCAACTGGGTATATACTGCAAAGAGACCACAGAAGTCTTCCTGATCAGGTTCAGTTTGGCAATACTGAGCTGTGCTCTCTCATCTACTGCCTGCTACATTCTGAAGCTCGGAAAAACCTGGAAACTTTTTCAAAGCTTCATCAGGAAAAAAATCAAACCTACACGGCCACAAAGCCGAGAGAAGCACCTCAATTTACTATTGCGTTACTCTCTTAAAAGGTAACTAGAAGGATTTCCACATTAACTGTCTCTCAAGCCGGCTTCCATCATTAGCATGCACTTTCACTCTCCTCAGAGTTCTCTAGAGAGTAGTGACTTTTAAGAGCTATTATTGTTATTAAGGACCTTAAGGGCCATGACATGGCACAACTCTACAGTTAAAAAAAAATCCCCTTCTCACTGTTCAGAGTTTAAGGGATCAGGGAGAGAAGCAAGTGAAAAATAAGCTCTACAAAGATCAATGTTCTTTGCCTTGCTTCACATCTTCTCTAAAAGCTGAGAAATGTCTTACACTTGAAAGAACTGGAAGGTCCTTTGGAACAAAAGAGAAAACTATTAAACTGAACATAACTCTACAGGAAGTCCTGGATTAACACAGAACGGAATGCACACAGTTCTTTTCAAACTTTTCACAACGTCGTCAAATACAAAATAAGCTAAAATCTCTGCAATTCACTGTATAAATCAATCACTTCCTTTTAAAAAGCAGCTCCTGCACTCCTCCTTACCCTAGCTTTCACCAGACAGGCATTATTCACCAATTTTTCCCAACACTTGGTTTCCATAACATTCAATTCACACATGAAACTCTAGAGCTTTGCTCAGAAAACAAAACAAAAAACCCAAATCAAAACCAAAACCAAAAAACTTCCCACACTCTAACATTCCCCTTGGTGTTCATAAATACAGCAGCATCATATCTGTAAAAACAAAGGGAGAAAATCCTTTCTTTTGCACACATTAAACTAGAGAGATGTGATGAGATCCTAAAATAAGAAAATACGTGTTTTCTGCCCTAAAGGAAAAAGGCTTTTCAAGACTCAGATTTTAATCAAAGCCTGGTCAAACTTCTGTTCCAAACAGCCTGATCTTCCTCTTGAGCTTAAACCCATTTCCATCTAGTATTTTAAGGAAAAATGTACCAATGAAAGCCTCACCACAGGAATCCTTAGCCCAATATGTTTAAACAACTCCAGCCAGTAACTTCAAGTCAGTAGTACACACAAAATTAACAGGATGCCTTTCGTCTTGCTCTGTGATCACTTCTGTGCATCTTTGACCTACTGTCAGTATTTTTTCTTTTCAGGATGGCTCTTATCATTCAGACACTTAGAAAGAAACCGTGCCAGAAAGAAACCGTGAACTCCAGAAGACCACAAGAATTTCCCGAAGAACTCATTACCTGCCAGATGAACACAGAACTACTTTTTGAAAAAAAAAAACCACTTAAAATACCCTCCCCTGTAGGACTCTGTATAGTTTTCAAAGCTGCAATGCAAGATACGCGTATAACTTGCTTATCAAAGAAAATGTGACTGCGTTGTTTTAAAGGTTCTGACAAAGGTCAATGTGGTAGTCTATATTACATTTTGTACTTAATACATTAAAGGAATATTTGTTTTCACTTTTTTTTTTTACCCTGGGAGTAATAAATTTGTGTTGCCAAAGAGCGTAAATTTCCTCTCACAGATAATTTAGGATTTAACTCATCAGAAAATCAGATGTGTTAATCTACCTTAATACTCTGAAGTTAAAAAAATTAACTGTGAAGAAAAGGTAACTGTTACTCAGGTCCATTAGGTTTCCAGCCATTGCAGCAAAGACTTCAGCATGACCTGCACAGAACACTTCTCTAACTACTACTCCTTCCCAAAGGGCACTGCTGGTCCTTCTCTGCCCTCAAAAACGGCCATTCGAGTTCTTACTTACCCTTTTCCAGAAAGGCAACACAGGTAAGTAAAGGCCTACTAAATTTATGATTAACAGTAAAATAAGTTGTGGGGTTTTTTTAAAGTAAAATTTTTCATGATTAATTTTACCTCCAAAAATCTCTGTAGGTAAAGCAAAAACTAGAACATGATAGAAGTTTGACAACCAACTTAAAAACTTTTCACTGTATTTATTTTCAATAACTTTTTTCTAAATATATAAGCAATAAAAATTCTATTGCCCATAATACATACTGTTTTTTTTCTATAATGTAATTGAATAAGTAGTTTAAAAAAAACCACTTCTACAGTTCAGGGTTCTGAACCTCTGGCCTTGGGCCGCGTTCATGCTGGCAGGACAATGCACACAGCCGGCTCTCGGGATGCCTGTGGGAAGAACCAGGAGCAAGCTGCTCTCATCTGTCCCCCCCAGCGGCGATTCAGGAACCGGCGCGCTGGACACACCTTTGGGGAAGCTTCGGACCTGCAACACATGCCCTGCACAGACGCAGTCCGGCCAAACGGAGGAGAGGGCCTGTGGCCTACAGACCTCCCTGCCGCCGGCTTCCGCAGCAGGAGTCACCCGCTGCCCTAAGGACAGGGCACTGCTGCTGCAACACAACACGTTTAATTGCTGGATTTACAACGCACAGCTTATCTACGTTATAAAATATTTTATTAATGTTCATACCTGAGTCTTTCTTGTTCCCTTTTCCACCCTCTCGGCTCTTTTTTAGAACTGCCTTTAACATCTTAAATGTCGCTCCTAAAGGGTAACAGAAAGAAACAAAAATAAATGGAACATTAATAACATCCATTCACACAAACTCGAACAAAATAAAGATAGGATCAATACATATAAAATAGTGAGGTAATCAGAAGAAACTTCCTGGTAGCGAGGTTTGTTTTTTACAGTGCAGCTTGGTTAAGCAAAGTCCTGATGCGCAAGGCACGTTTCAATACTTGAACTATGCAATTAAGAGTTCACTGTCTTCTCACACAGAAAAATAATACAGCATTCTCCACATTCCACATTTAATTAAGGTTATAAGGCTAAACCCGTGTAAGTTATTATAAGACACTCTGGCGAAAATAAACCAGAATCAAGGTCTCCTGACCAGAGTCCATCAGCGCAGCCAGGGGATCAGGCGACGCGTTAGACACCTGCCATCAGCGACTGCAAACTGCAGAGGCGTAGAACAGATGGGTGACAACGGGACACAGCAGCACCGCACAGCTGCTCGGCCCGTACGCAACGCACTGCTGGCCAACACGGGAAACGCTGAACGAACTCCCTACAGCGCCGCGCTGCCATGTACCTGCCCATGCGCCCACCCAACTGGGCCTGCGAGCACACACATCTCCATCTTCCACATCGCAAATTTAACTATCAGCTTCAAACGAGCAGCAGCCGCAGATTTCAAAGGATTATTAATTGTAAGAAAAATGTATCTGGGATGCAACCTGGAAGATAGTTAAGTTGTTTCAGATAACGATCTTCAGTTACAAGACAAGGAAAACTGAAGGAAAGCGATTACAAAGAGCACTTCTTTCTCAAAAAGCTTTCTGGAGCATGTATAAATTCTAATTTCATTTGTTTTCTCTCTTGAAAAATTCTAAAGATATCTCATTTTAGAAAACCTGTAGTACAGAATATGCAACAAGAAGGGGAAAAGACAAGAAATCTGACTATGTTGTCTTACGTAACGGATTGCCATAAAAGCCACATTAAATGACAGGAAAATCAAGTGTCTTCCATCCCCCAAAATACGGTTTCTTCAAAAAGTTAGCTTCTTTTTATGAAGTAAAGCAGAAAACGAAAAATCTGTCAGAGTTCTTGAGCTTCTGTGAATAACCTGAAGCACATACAACTAAAACTGATGAGAAAACTGTAAGGTCCCAGAGTCCGTGTTATGTTTAGCGGGAAATCCCTGGGTCCGTCCCACACGGGTACAGCTGCGCACGCCAACGGCCGTTCCTCGTGCGGCAGGGTAACGTCTCAAGCAAGTGGTACTGACGAGTTACACTCCTTCGTACCACACACCATAGGGCAAGCGGGCAGCAAATGCACTTTACGTAAAATCTTCTGTGCTCTGCACCTTGAGCAAAGTATCTGCTAAGGCTTATACACAGGAAAAAAAAAAAAAAAAAAAAAAAAAAAAAGACCATCCTGCTAATACTATCTCTCTGCAAACTACAGGAGCAAAACAAGTTCTGCAGTCTTTTTAGGCGTTTCCCAAAGAATGTAAACTGAGCAGCCCCCTCCTGCCTCAGCTTTAAAAAAAACTGAAAAAGCCCACAAAAACATACCCCAAATTGGATCATCTAACTGAAAAATTAAATAAACTAAAAGGAAGCAAATTATGCTTATTTATGGAACACAAACCATAAATCAATTTCTGAAGAGAAGCATCACTACACTATACTGGAACGTTGAATGCCAACTGGGAAGAGCGAAGTGCTCTTTTTAAACATACACTCTCTGTGCTTATATCATCAGTGACTTGGTGTCACTCATATCTACAGGCAAAGGCTACGTGCCAGCTCTCAACACATCTGTCCCTGCAGCGTAGGAAAGGCTGGACTGAAAGAGCATGGTTAACGACACGCCCCTGGGCAATGCTCTATTTTCTGAAAATAAGAAAGTATCTCCTAAAATTCAACCACAAGATCACGAGAAGGAAAAATTAAATGCAACATGAGAAAACGCTCTCCCCTCCTCGCTTGCCTGGATGAGCTAGATACAGAGACAGTCCACAACAGCGAAGAATTTTCTGAGATTAACAAGCAGCACTAACAACTATAAAAGAAGTTTAAAACAGAACAACCTGAACCAAAATTTAATTGCCGCCCCGGTTACTTCCTTTGAAATACCATATCCTTCATGTTCCCCAACAGCCAGTTACTGAGGGGACGAGAAAGACAGCCAAGTACTGAACCTCCACTCTCACTCATCATGTGTTCCCCAGTCGTTTCCTCCTTCCCGGTACTTACGCTTGCTAGCTTTGCAAAGGAAAAGAAGCACTTCTCTCTTACACAACAGCTTTCACAAAAAGCAGTATCAAGGAAAAACAACAAGTCATGTCCTCAGGTACACTGTTATAAAAAAGGAATGACTACTTTTCTGAGAAACTCAGACACAGTCAGCTGGAAACAGCTCATCTGATGATATGAGAAAATAAACCACTTATTAACTGGTATGAAGACCAACACTGCCTTTAGAACAAAGTCAGTCCTCGTCCCACTCTCTCTGGTACCAAGGAGGCCTCTGGGTACCGGAATGCAGATCTGGACCAGGTGAAGGAAACAGTGAAGACAACACCAGAGATGGCAGTCTGGACACTGCAACTGAAGAGACTGAAAAGGTTGTTGATATTGCTCTTTATTAGGTATGGAAAAGGATATTTTAAAATACTACTTCTTGTAACGGCACAAGATCAAAATTTGCAGATTAAACAAAAAAGGCTTATACATACATAAATGATGCCAAAACTGTGAGGTCAAGCATTAAAAAGTTAGGGAATTAGATATTTAAAGGCTGGACCATGCAATCGAAATTTGTACTGCTTCTGTGCATAAATTGTGCTAGAAACTTTAATGATGTGAGCATGTCCTGTCCACTCATCCGGTGCAAAGGAAGTCCACAAACTAAAACCTTGTTTGCCTACAGCGCACTGACTGCGGCCCAGGAAAGCTATGTTCTGCTCCTGGCTCGACCACACAGCCACCGTGGTACGCAGAGGCAAAAGACTGCTCCAACACCTTGAACATATTTTTCCTAAAATCTGAATGATTCACTTCCCAAGTTCATTAAGTATCCTTTCAGAATAGCTTCCTCCTTGGGCACAGCACGTGGGCTGCAACAGCTGTAAAAACACGCACATCCAGTCAGCGTGCGCCGCGTGTACTTTGGCTATACAAGGTAATTAAAAGTGCTGCAGTGAATGTTCTTTGCTCAAAGACCAGGATTCTTTGATGTTTTCTGAACCACACAACCGTGCAAAGTACAGCACTGTTACAGGACAGCTGCGATATACATTTCATACCCATCGGCGTGCATTGTTATTTCTTCCAGCAAACAGTGACTCTGGTTCCATTGTTCTCTTTCCCACATTCTTGATCACTATTTTAAAAAGGATCTTTACAATTTTAGTACAAAACTCTCAAAAAAACCCAAGAAACAAACCAAAACTCTGAAAACAACTTTTCCGACTGTTCCGACTCATCTCAAATCATTCCAGCCACTTCACACCAGTCCATATACGAGTTTGGAACCAACACAGACTTTGTGCTTCACAATCAGACATTGGCTATTTGTTCCAGAAACGTACATATATAAATTTCACCTTAATATTACAATTTGAAGATCTTACGTTCTTTGGAACCCATTTTTATATGTAACTGCACAGTTCCTTCAAATGAAAATTTTCTCATCTCATTTTAGCACGTTGCAATTGAGGTAACTGCACTCGAGGGTACCGCAGCTTTTAACATTACTAGCAGGTGCTCACAGGTTCAGTTAGAGCATTTAGTGAAGAAAACAGTGTTCAATCATATAATTCAAGATTGAAACATAAAGCACATGTAGAAGAGTGGGAAGTCTAATTAGAACTGCAGAGGCATCCTTAATTTGGTATTCTCTAACTTCTGCCTGGCTTTGAAACATTAATGTTTCCTATGAAATTATTCAGTGTTCTATGCTGTCAGTATGCTGTATGCCAAATTTTACTTACAAGCATTTTAAAATCTCTTAAGTCTTGCAGAACAACAGTAACTTTATTAAAATTCAACTAGTATCACCCCATGAAGAAGCAAGCAACAGTCTACCTGAAGTCTTGCTGAAGTTCACAGAGCACGTCTCATCTAGCTCTGCCCTACAGAGACCACTCCCCTCCTCCCCCCAAAACTGATACAGCTGAGTGGTGTAATGCAGCCAGAACCAAAAATACAAGAGGGTAATTATGAAAGAGTTTGGTTTCCAGAGCTGATCGTTGGCAGGGGAGCCTTGCAAGTGAAGGTAATGACAATGGTGCAAGAGAACTGGATCTTTCTTAAGAAAAATACGGTAGTAATAAACCACAACAATTGCAGGATCTTGAACAGGTGCAGTGCTAAAATAAACCCTCCGCAGCAGCTCAAAGTGAGAAGAAATGTGAGCTTAAAAAAAGTCAGTGGAAGAAGTGATGGGTGCAAAGAGGAATCCAACGGACAAACTGAAACAGGGGAGATCCCTCTAAACATCAGGAATACTTTCTCACTGCGAAGGCGACTGAGCACTGGCACAGGTTGCCCAGGCAGGTTGGGGAGTCTCCATCCTTGGAAGTATTCAAGGGCCGTCTGGACACAGTCCTGGGCAACCAGCTCTAGATAACCCTTCTTGAGCGCAGGGGTTGGACAGGGTAACTTCCCGTGGTCCCTCCCCACCTCAACCATTCTGCGATTCTGTAATTAATGAAGATGTGGACCAGGACTAGACTCAATATTGAGTACACCACTAGTTACTGGCCTTCAACTAGACTTCATGCTGCTGACCACACGTGCTGCATGCATTTCACACTGTCCCATTTACGGTGCGCTATTCTCTGAGTCTATCCATCCCGCAGGCCAATATACTGCACACACTGCTTCCAAGGGATAATCCCCACTCACACTCAAGAGAAATGCCTTGAAATGTATCTAGCATACGGAAAGAGGGCAACAGGAATAGCAACTGTAAATCTCTTAGGTTTGTTCAAGTGTGTTTCCTTTCTCCAACAAAACTCACCTTGGATCAAACTCCTAGCAGAGGCAGTAAATAACCAGCTCAAGAGGCTACAGAGAGGACACTTTGCTAAACAATTCAGGTTTAGATTTTCTTGGTTCCAATTTTTAAATTCTGCCCTGAAACCACCTGGTTGTTGTTTGGTTGACTTTTTGTCAAAAAAAGATCTGAGATGCCAGATGTGGACTTGTTATCCGAGGGTTGATACTAATGATGTCACATAAGAAGGAAAATACCTCGACACCCTCTTGCTTATGCAACCAAAGATCACGATAGCTGCTTACAAATCTGGATCCCCCACCCCAGCTCATGTCAAATACATTTTAAAAGGGGTGCTGCCCTCCCACCAGTTCAACTGTTTGTCTTCGGACACACAAGACATTTCATACAATTGCCTAACACACAAAGTATGAAGGGAAGAGGCGGAAAGTCCCTTGATTCAAGAATTTGTATCATCAGCTTTTTTATAATGAGGAACTCCAAAACAAGATCGGGTTTATAAAATACAAATGCTAGGCCATGTAAAGACTTAGGAGCACAGACACACAACAGTTTACTTCATTAATGATCTTTTACAAATTAAGTACTTCACTACCTAAGGAATCCCCTCTGAAAAAGAAAAAGACAGAAAAAGAAAAATCTCTCCATATTTTCACTCTACCTATGAGTCTCCCTTAAAACTCAGCAACTTCCTTGCATGAGAATGTTTTCCATGTATTGCTACTACTGACAGATACAAGACGATTCACAGCTTTTGTTCACCTTCATAATTTTTGTTCCACCTTCCTTAAAGGTTTGCAGTATGCACGTTTTACATACCTTACCTATCAGAAATCTGTTGTTTTCTACAGATCTATCCACAAGAGTTCATCACTTCTGGAAAAGTCAAATAAACTAATCCTACACGGTATGTAACCACCTGAGCTAACGCCTGTCATCTCCACATCCACCCGCTTCTCAAAGTTGTGGTGTTCAGTTTCTCCATATTTAAATCGTGAAAAACAGTCAGCATACATTTGCAAAAAAATAAAGGGTGGAACATCTTAGTCATTCTACCACTTGCACAGACGTGCTTAAGGACTTACCACCTTTTGGTGTCAGATTTATTAAACATATAATTCAGAAAAGCTGTATTTTAAAAAGTGCATTTTGTATTTTGTAAATATCCCAAGATTCAGTCCTAAGGTTTGCAGAAAACTTCATTTAGTCACAACTGCTTTCATTGCCCTTAAATACATTAAGAATTTCATTGTTTACACATAGAAAACTTTCAACATTTCCCTTTTCTGGCAAATCCAAATTCCTTTAGTTTAACGGTATTTTTCAGACAAGAGGAAGACAACAACAAAAAACACTTAAAGCAGCAAAGTGTTGATGATGTAACAGAAATCAAGACAAAACAGTAAGTAAAAAAATCCTTTAAAGTGACTACATTTTGAGTCATCAATACCTAACATTTTATAATAAACAGAGGGCATATTCCCTGATCTAAGAGACCTCTAATCCAAGAACAAACAAAAACATTTGAAAACAAAGTAAGTGTTTTTTACTTTTTTTTTTAAAGGAACAACTTCTGATGAGATATATTCATTTTATTATTATTCAAAAGCATGAATGAAAATGAGAAAACAGATAGACAGAAGAGGTCTGTCTCTGACTTCACGCAATAGAAAAGTAACTGGCACATATGATGTTTCCAAGGGGCTACACTTAGCCAAATCTAAACAAACTCACTGCAGTTAAACAGCTATTATTGAAATACTTTTCTACAATACTCTAAACAATTACGGTCTTTACCCTTTGTAGATATTTGTTACACAGGAAGACCAATAAAGATACAAACCTGACAAGCTATACTGCACTTGTTTCATTTGTTACTCACTCAATAACCTAATTATTAATCTTACCTACGAGATACTCCACATCCCCTGGACTCCAATCTGACAGCTATGCATCAATTTCATAGGAGACTGGAAAAGAACATCAAGGTTTCCAATTATGCTGCTCACTTCTCAACAGTGGAATTATGCCCTGAAGCACTATTAAAGTACAGTGAAAGAGGTGAAAGATGAGGAAGTGTGATAAAAACTTCATTATCAGGTTAGCTATTAGAGATGTGCGTTTGCAGTAGCTTTTTTCCCACCAGTCTGGTTTTGATTTGACATGCCAGATGTCACAGATGTACCCATTCCATCCCGCAATCACTCACTGTTCTGCTATGCTACTCTTTTACCCTATTGCTGATTATTTTGATCAGTGTCTCTAAGGACTGCCAACACAAGGCAAAAGACAGTCTCTTCACTTGACTGCTATCAAAAAATTCTTTGTCAGGTGCCAGGTACTGCAGAAATGACTGTTTATCAGTTTTAAAGATTCCTGCTCCCCAGCTAATTGCTACTACCCCGAAGCGCTGGAGAAACTGATCTTGCACTGAAGCAGATGAAGAGCTCCCACAAGTCAGAAATATTAACTTCAGAGGTTATAAGCACCTGCTTGAACTAACCTGAGCGATTCAGCAGCAATGCGGATGAAGAATCATCAGTTGGGTCATCTGTCTATCTACATTGGGGAAAGAGAGCAGCAGTTGTCAGGAGAAGAGCCATAAAATCTTAAAGTTTAGCAGCTGTTTCTCATATGAAAAATATCTGACCACAGATGAGGTGTAGCCAAATTTATTTTTCCCTTTCTCTTCCCATTCTGCAGAGTCCCTCTAGAGAAAATGCTAAGAACATAGCCTTCTGTCTTTTTCTACAGAATTTCCCCTTTCTTCAGTTATGACTTACAAAAAAAACTGAAACAAAACAAACACCCACCTCACCAAATCCTAGTAAAAAAACCTCCTGCTTCTCATCCCTGCTGAATTTATCAAATTTATCCTTGTTATTAGGCTTCTTCCTGAACCTCACCCCTCTAGCTCGTCATTTACAAGACACTGCCAAATTCTTCAAAGGACCAGAAGATCCACTGTGCTCTCCTAGTCTCACCTCATTCAGCCTAACTCCTCTCTCACCAGAGCTGTTTTCTCCCTTCAGTTTTATGGTTAGGTATCACAGAAGCAAATTATCCTCTATCATTACACCGCCTTTTATTTCTAAATTCAGTGAATTTTCTTTCCTCTCCTCCAGCTTTGCATGATGGGGATCAGCGTACACAGGTTATGCGTCAAAATGCGTTTTTCCTTCGGGCAATAAGGTGGTGGGTGGGTGTGGTGAGAGCAGAATAACGAAGGGTGGGTAAGAGGAAGACTGCTTGCAACTTGTCTGCAGCAATAATCCTCACCTCGATAACAAGGTTTAAAAAAAAAAAAAAACAATCAAATTCAAATGGCCCTCCTCTAAGTGGAAGGTCACTATTTAGAGAGGCATTCTAGAATTAAATAAGGTCACAAGGTTTTTTAGAAAAAAAAAAAAGTCCTGAGGAAGCAACATTGTGAGCATCCCAGCCAGCAATCCCTAGGAACCAGCGTGTGTCACAGACATAGCTTGCATGGAAGCAGGAGCGAGAAAAGGACAATAAAATGTAACCATAGATACATTTTTTCTTGCCTTGTCATTATGGCCACTTTCATCCCATCTCTCTCCATCCTCCCATGTTAAATACAGAGAAAGTGACAAGCTCCCTACTTCAAAATCGATTATGAAAGGCTGAAAACACTAGGGAAGAAAACTCATCACTTTCCAGCTGGCAAAAGTGACACCCTGCACACACTATGTCAGCAGAAAACCAAGAGCCTAGAACTAGACAAAAACTAGGTCAGGAACTGCCATTTCAGCTTTACTAGGATACAGAAAATGAAAGGAAGACAAAAACCATGCTAACCAAAATCTTGACCCAACTCATACTAATCAAGTCGTATTTCACTGAACAGTTGTATGGTTAGCTTACGACAGTGCTGTCCTCTCCAGAACGCACAGATGAGCAGTGCAGAAATAAAACGAGTCTCCAGTTTCTCAGCTGTCCTAGATACAGTCCTAATTTGCAGATGAACAACAAGCTGCTTTTAAAACAGCACAGCCATTCACTCCAAACAGCCAAAAGTAAACGCAATGCAGAAGGCATCCGGTTTACATTGCAGAGGCTGAGTCGAAGCAACTTAGTGGGCAAAATCGTCTTTCTTCAGCCCACCGCTCCACATCAGTTTCAAGCTGCTTCCTCCATACTGCTGCAATTCCAGACACTGAAGACAGGATTGATCTAGCAAAGCAAAAATGGGGACAGATAGCACATCGATATCTACATTAACTGACCCTAACATTTTAACGGACTGGATCTCCGGACTACTCAGGCATCACACAGTTTCCAGTATATCCATTAGAAGAGCTGTAGGTTCCCCCGTTTCCAAAAAAAGGGTCAATGCACAGCCTGGATGGGTTAGGCTTTGCAATCTGTATTTAAATAAGCTTTTTCTGCTCCTGTTAAACTACATGTACTATTAAGAAATCACCACGGTCTAGAAAATTAAGTGGGAGAAGCAGCAGATGAAATCAATCTAGATGTAACAAATATTTTTAGTGTTAAAGACGAGCAATAACCAGAAGTAATCCCACTTTGCAAAAAATCTGTTACTATAGGACAGGCTACAAACCTCATATAACAGTACCAAACTGGCTCAAAACACATCAAATCTGTAATAATTCTGGGCAGGACTTTCAAAGGCCTATAACACCTACTTCTGATCAGGGTTCCTCTCTTCTTTGTGCTGCAGCAGTTTCTCCTTCAGCACCAGGAGTGATGTCTGCACCACATGAAAATTCTGAGCCCAGTGACAGTTCATTTCACATCTGCATGCCAGCATAATCCTACCAGCTGATTCAGAAGCAGTACCTGGCACACTGTATTAATTACGCTTTAAAACTCACGTAGCTGTCTCCCCCACCCGTGCATGCGATTTTTATACTCTCCTCCGGAGAAGAAAGATCAAATTTAATTCAGCAGACAGCAAAATGACATCATGACAGTTGAATTATTGTCAGCTTTTGGCACAGGACATTCTTTTAAGACGGTCAGTGCTTCCTCATCAGATAGCATACACAAAGTTTGTCTACTATCACACTCCAGGACAGAACTGGCTAACCCAAAACTCAGTTTTGTTTAAGTCATACCATTTCTCCTCAGACTCTCCTCAAAGGATGGAGAGGTTCCCCAGTCACACAATGGGCGAGTAGCCATGGGCTACATTTCCCTCCAGCGTCACTACTGAGAAGATTGTAAGGTCCACTCGGCGAGGCTGAACACTAACAAGTTAGCCTTCCCAGACTTACGACGTATCACTAAAATCTGTAAGCCTAGCAAATGAACTACTGCAGCTGAGACAGGCGAACTACCATGCGCTTGTTTATTGTGGCTTTTAGGCTACAGCTCACACAGAGAAACACTAAATTACTATTTATTTCAACCACCTTAAATATCCAAGTGAAGGAAGTTAATCCCATGTAAAGGGATTTAGTATAATAAAACGCCGTATTAGAAGGGAGCATCAGCCTAAACCAACAGCAAGGGGGATAAAGGTATTAAGTTTCACTTTCAACTTGCTTAACACTTTCAACTTCTCAAATACCACAGATAAGAAATCCTATATATAAAAAATTCTACATAAGCCTATCTAGTCATGTGCCTGCATGGAGGCTTGTTTTCAGATTGAGGATGTGTATTTGCAACTCAGATCTTGCAAAGCAGTAACTTTTGTTCTTTTACAGTCTGAAGAACAACAACCAAGCTCTTATCAGCCTCAATATTAAAAGAAAGGAAAAGAAAAGAATCACAGACTATCTTTTCCAAAATTAGACCTGACCAAAATGAGTAATGTCTTGAGAATTTCACTGGAGTATACTGGAAAGCCAAGGCAGCTCTCAAAACAGTACTCTAGGCAATATCCAAAATAATGTGACTTCAAAGTGATCTAACACCACAGGTCTCTTCTGGACATATTAAAACAGCATGTACTCCAAGAAACACGTTAACTTCCATATTTGTTTCTTTTGCCTACACATTACAAACCAGCTACACATTACAAACCAGCAAACTGAAACAAGAATAAATGGGAAAAAACCATTAGGCTGCTCCAGATTCGAACAAACTTTGCTGTACCTCAAAATGAGATCATTCTACCACCAGACTGCACATAAACACGCAGCACGACCGTCTTCAGTCACATTTTTTTAGAAGTGGATGTTTTTGTACACCTAAAATGCCACCTGCTGCATCTGCTGCACCTGATCGGACAGTGGTAGCATGGTACGTTAAAAAAGTCACTGAACTCCAAAGACTTCAACAGACTAACTGATGATCCTTTCAGAAAAGGAAAACAAATTCTCTCCAACTGCTACATGAAATTGTTTGATACCAAGCCAAAGCAGGCACTAGTGAAAACTGGCAGTATTTGATCAGTAGATGCATATAACTCAAGGAAAATATTGTAGAACATAATATGAAAGTACGTGCTTAGTGTCTAGACGTGAAAGCTTCTTCCACCATCTCTTTCATCCACTGAAAAGCAAAATTGCAGTAAGCACGGACAATTTTCCTCACAGAATTACCCTATGCAACAATAGGAAAGGGGACCAGTCAAAATACTGCTGAATTTACGGAGTGCTGACACATACTTGCACCACACATTGCCTGAAGGAAGTCGCTGCCCCACAGTTTTCTGCCTTTCGCAGTCCTCAGTCCTATCTCTGGTCACAGGCAACTCAGCAGGGCAAATCACTACAGACGCTAAGATGACCTCTAAGAAGAGGAAGAAACTTTGAGATAGTTGACAGTCACTCTACTAAGGAATCCAAACTTTGAAAATAACACTGAAACTAATCTGCAAGTGGAGGAGGCAGCAATACAGCTCCCTTCAGTTTCTCCACACCGGTACCTCACTGTTTCTCTTACGTGCCAGCTGTTTAACTTCCACTCCTGTACTGAACGCAAAGCTAGGCCTGTCCCTGGGTGCTGCTACTGACACATTCAGGAAACTACAGCAGCAGAGGCACCAAGAGCATTAGTACGCATCATTATCCCCACCTGAGCGAAGCACGCTGGCAAGGGAGCAGTTTTCTTGGTGTACCCGCACACCGCGGGCCCTCCTACGCGTCACCGCGACAGCCGCAGCAACGCCACAGCTCCGGCCCAGCGCTCCTGTCAGTACAGCCTCGCTGCTCAGGGCTGTGACCAGGTGCCGCCCTGCAGCTTAACTGTCCCCGGCCAGCTCCGCAGCACGAGATCCCTTTGGTAAAGCCAGCGACACACAAAGCAAAGCTGCTGAAGTCAGTATTACGTCCAGAAGACAGAAAAGATGGCTATTTCATTATCGCAGCTACTTTCCAAGTTTCCAACGAATCCAGTATGCCTGAGTTGTTTGTTTTTGCTTTTTTAAAAAAGTCACACTAATATAGGCAGCTGCATTTCCTTGAATGATGGTAGGATGGTGCTGATAAAACCCAAAGTTTTTTTCTATTTCAGTCCCTTATCATATCCAGTTCAGATCTCCTATATTCTTCATCCGTCCTACCAGATTATTTTCATTAGTTTATTCTCTGCTTTTTCATGGAATTTTCCTCCCTTTCAAAAAGCAAAAATGGTCTCTCTCCTCTTTTACTAATAATTTTCTCCTAACACTACAGGTTGACATTGATGGCCAATACAGGTGCATGTTCTGGTCTATTTTTTCCCCCTCATGTCAGCTATCCTTAGAAATTCTGGGACAGTATGTTTTCCGTTATCCCTAATCACAAAATACCCGATCCTGAAATGTCTGGGAATCACAGTCACTCACATTTGCCAGAAATCAAACGCAGCACTCCAACAAAACTCTATACAAAGGATACATTAAAAACTTCCTGCTTCACAGGCCTAAAAACAGAGAGGAACATATCTATTATTAAGCACTTCTGGAGGTATTAATCTGATTTTTAAAATATATTACTCTGGTTTCAAATTGATGTTGATATTTTCTTCATTAGGATATCTATTTTCTAGCAGCAGTTACCAGAGGTAGAGCGGTATGTGTGCAACAACAGCTTGAAATATCCACGAGGACAAAAAAATCTTTGATCAGGGTAGAATAACAGAACGGCTGAGGTTGGAAGGGACCTCTGGAGGTCATCTGGTCCTGTCCCCCTGCTCAAGTAGCGCAAGTCATACAAGAAGATCTTGGAAATCTGTACAAAAATGCTATGCAGACAGAGTTATTTCCTTCAGAGAATGCAACTGCCTAAACGGATCTGTTAAACACATCCCCGCCCCCGCCCAAAAGTACAAGATGCAACTCCTAAGTGACCCTAAGAAGCAGAAAGAAGCAGGAACAGAAGGCTCAAACGTACCGGGCCTGGTATCCTTGTCCAGGACACATTTGCACAATTCTACACACCCAGCAAAAAAAAAAGGGGCATAAAGCAGTAATCTAAGTAGACAAAATGAATTAGCAGACTTGGGAATTTGACATTACCATTCTTGAGGCTGCCTAGAGACTAGACATTTAAGTTACACAATCTAGAAGGTACGTGAGCCAGAATGTACCTTATGGAACCAATATATATACTGCCTCTTCTTCCTCAGAGCATCTCAAAACATACTACAGCCCATAACAGCCTGCAGGGAGGGTAGTAGTCTGATTTCCATCTTACTGAAGAGCAGCAAGAATCGGTTTGCTCAAGGTCACAAGGGGCAAGTCTTTACGAGATGGCCAAAGGGGTCGGCTGCGTACGCCTGCTGCACTGGGCCAGCGCTGATCCAGCTTTCTGTGTGTTTACTGAACCGCACCGTGGAGTCAGGCAAGCAACAGAGGTGACACAGGAAAAAGAGCAGGATCTCACACCAGGGACAGAAGGAAGGAAAACCACTCCCTTCAATCACAACAAACTGTTAGATATGCTCAACTGCCTCCTGAAATCTCACCCACAGGAATGTGGCAAAGCAGAAATATTACCCTCCCTACTTCTCATCTCAAATCCTGGGATGCCATCCTTTTCTGCCTCTTGTGAACTGTAAACCTTCCCTTTTTATTACTTGGCTATGCTATCTTATGGACAAGGCTCAGGCATTCTTCTACAGCATAAACTACAAGGAAACACTCTAACCATTCTATTCTGACAATTCCTTTTCCCTTAAAGCACTTTTCATTTTAGTGTACAATGCAGTAGCAGCAAGAGACCTCGTTACAGTGTCAAAATAAGCTGTGTTTGAACATCTGTGACGGGCAGTATCCACCACAACAGGCGTACAGGCAAGCCCTCCAGTCCTGCCACAGTCCAGCATGTGCATACTCTCTGAAGCAGACCCCTGAAATCAATGAGATTATTGACACGAACGGGATGCACACTTTAGATACTATTCCTTGTCAGTCCTAAGTCCACGACAGAGCTCAAACTAGGGACAAGAACACACATGGAACATCCCCCAGTTTGCTCTTGAAGAAAAATTAAAGGCTTGTCTATACAAGGGGAGAAGTGCTCCACATTCACACCCCGTCTCATTCTGCAATAACTCCCTGGTATAGACAAGATCTTACATGCTCTTACCAAAAATATGCCAGGACCTGGCAAGCCCGTATTTATTAAAATTTTACAGTTGTGCTACTGCTTTCAGTAATTAAACAGCCAGACACCACTAAAGCCTCTAATTCAGGTGCCAGCAAGCATCCCCTCCACAAGCAAGCGTCCAAAAAAAAAATTTTAAATCCTCGCAACCAGAATTTAACTAGTAGTGAAATACAGACTTGTAACCTCCAAAAAAATAATTACTCATTAAAATCTTAGGTCTGTGTAAATCTTTACAAGTTTGCCAAGATAGTATATACCGCCTCACCTTACCCTGTCAAGGGGATGCTTGCAAGTCCCACGTAAATCAAATGAGTTCACTGATTTATGAAGAGAATAGCTGTAACACCAGCAATAACTCACCTAGCTCAAAATCCTGCAAACAGCAGAAAAACTGCAAAGAAACAAAATCCAGTTTTTCTCCCAGGGAAAACTAAGAACTGAAGAAAGGAGGCTCACTAAGGAGAAAAGCATTTGTTTTTCCTATTAGTAGACACGATGAAAATAGGAAGAACAGCATCTTGGTTTTACCAGATCGAGAGGCAGTGTTAGATTGCTCAGATGCCAGTTAGACAGATTCTTGGAATACTTTCCTAACAAAACGAGCTCTCTCAAGAAGCCCATTTCCCCAGTGCGATCCAAGACGCAACTCTGGTGGTACACACTGCTGCAGAGAACGCAAGAGCCTTGGAAGAATCCTCTGCACAGGCACGGGGTGGTGGAGAAGAAAAATGTCCTCTCTAACAAACTATTCGGTATATTCCCCTGGTGCAGACTTTTACAAAGCTTTGAACTCTAGCTGAACAAAATCACTTCATATCGCTTCTCTCCTCCTTTCAAAATTATCTTTTGAAGACAAAGTACAGCATTATTGGTCAGGGAAAAAAACCCTCAGTGTCAGTTTTATCTTTTTTCCCAAGCTTTCGAAATACACCTAGGACCTCTGTATGAGTGCAGAACTTTATGAAAAGTGCTCCCATCACTCACTGATTGACTTACTGCAAACTTACAGAAAACACATCTGGTCATGCACCACAGTGACACAAACAATAGCTTAGAGAATAGAAAAAACCTCCGTACACACTAGCTCTGTATTCCCAGGCTTTTAAATGTATCGATGAATTCTGAAACTGTACATTAGTTTGGAACATCACAGTAGAAGGCACAACGTTCCTATACTCCATTCTACCTTTGCCAAGTATAATTTATCTGAGGATAATGTGAAGTTTCCCCCGATGTCTTTTCATTGTCTCTTGAACTTTTCTAAGTAATTCTTGCATGCACACAAAGATTGTGTATCAGTAGTTGGTAAGCACTGAAAATTTTACTTTGTCATAGCACTTTGTGGTGGTAATATTCCTCTCTCTTTTCTTCAGATGTTCAGTTTCTGGGAAATATCGTAAAAAAATCCAGGAACTCAGACCTTACTAACACACACACACACACACAAATCCCTTTGTGACCTCAGTGGTAATTTAGCTGAGTGTAAACCAGACCGTGAAGCATATTAACGAAATAATCAACTCAACTTAAAGGCATTTCTGGTGTAAAACACAAAAGCAGTCTCCTCCAAAATTCACATTGAGAACATTTTGTGTTTTGTCGCTCTTGTTCAAAAACAAGAAACACCAAAAAAAAGCAAAAAAAGCCAACACCTAAGCTCGAACCAAAACCAACCCACACATTAAACTTTCTAGCAACTTCCATCTCATTTTAGTTTCAAAAAGCAAAGGTCATATTTTGCTTCTATTTATTTTTACTTGCATATTGTTCAAATCCTACCTTGTTAAAATACAGTCAGAAATATTGATTCTAAGAAAGGACATCTGTTAAGAAAAAAAAATGGATGTTTCATTGTAAATGCCTGAAAGAAAGTCAGCACAATCTCTACACTACTCAAATTCTTTTACAGATAAAACAAAACTGAAGTAGTTTAGTCTGGACTCTGTCTTTTCAGCAATTAAACACCTCAGCTATTTTAACTGCATTAGCTTTGAATCTGGCTTAAAACTACCAGCTTTTGACAAGTCATAGATATTTAATAATTAATACTTAATTATAGTAAGTATATGGTAGCAAAGTTCCACCAGAACCTAATATAACATTTAAAGATGCAAAACTATTCTAAACTCGGCAGAGCTCCCCGCAGCCTAACTGCAGCCACATAGCTGCAGAGTTCACATTTACACACAAACACGCACATCAAAAACTCTGTTTCAGGGCGTTTCCTGTGCTGCTAACAAGTTGCAGCTTCTCTCCTGCTGGATCTAAATTTAACCAACAATAAGACCAAAAAAAAAAAAAAAAAAAAAAAAGTCAAAACAAAAAAAAAAAAAAACAAAAACCAACAAACCAAACAAACCCCCCCACCAACAAAACAAAATCCAAACAAAAAACAAACCCATATACGCAACCTCAACGCAACACAGCAAACATTTTACAGGCACCTTTGTTTTTAAAGCTGTTAATTATCAAATATAAGAAATATGCAGCAAACAAGTAGCAGCCCCTCACCTTCTCGCCCTACACATTTCTGAAATTGCACTTTATATGCTACTAGGTACAGACAACAGAAGCATTAATTCAATAAATGTAGGTGAATTCAGATAAAACAGTTGCTAATTCAATAAACGTACATAAAAGTGAGTGACCTTCACAGCAGAAGCCAGAAGCTCAAGCAAAAGCCAGAAGCTCAAGCAGAAGCCAAGGCTCCCAGCATGGCCAAGCACGCTTTGCTATCTGAACGAGAAGACTAACCACAGGAGTAGCTTGGATGAAGCTGAAAAGACTCCTTCCAGAGTCTTCAGACTTTGTTACAAACATGCTAATTCTTGAATATTTTAATTGCAGATTTGTCTGAGCCAGATAGGTGGAACATGCAGGTAGAAGGGAAAGGGTAAGAAACAACTTGAAGCGGAGAAGGTTCAACAGTCAAGCTACTGACTCCAGTGATGAGCTCGCCCGTTCACACACCACCACCCTCTCAAGATGAACTTGCCAGCGTGGCTCCCTCTTGAGACCACCCACACGGGCCATTCCTACTGCAGCCGTACAACTACTTCACTTCCCACGCAACGCGCTACATGCCGTACATCCACCTTACACACTTGTCTTTGATGGGTTAATTCTTATTAATGCTGGAATATGATGAGTCTTTTTTAAAATTTTGGTTTTTTTTTTTTTTTTTAAAAAGGTGTTAAATTTGAGTAATACTTGGACCACTAATCAGAGGGGAAACTCCACCGCGGGCCAGAATGAGACTGCAAACAATTCCAGTGTAGGCTATGGAGTTTTTTCCCTTTTAACACCACTCTGTATTTCAGAAATCTAAAATATCAAAATCTGTATTTATTGATAATTCACAAGTTCTAACTTTAAAGCAACACCATGAACTTAAAGGCAGCTGATAAAAAATGCACCGAGAGATTCAAAATACCTATCTGTAGCTTTGTACCTTCCATGGTTACAACACTTAAGATCACTAGAACTCCAAGCTGCATCTCGTTTTCCAATTTCATACACGTCTACATAGAGCTGAATTCTCCAGGACTCATAAAGAAGGACTACAAGACTTCAAGATCAGCCCTATTCCCAAAATTATTTTGGTCATCTGGATTGCAGAAGTGCCTGAGAAGTACTCCACAAAGCAGTGCTTCACCAAATAAATCACCACGCGAACACTAAAAAATCGTAACCCCCTACATCTGTTGACACAGAGTATTTACAGGAAAAGGTCAAGTGTGCAATAATTTACTGAGCATTGCCACCAACTTCAACAACATCAAGATCTTAAAAGCAGCTCTTGATTTGGCATTTAAATTTCTCCTAACGGCTATGCAAAGAACTCATTTACTGATATCACTGAACTGCTCTCCATTTAAAACCCGCTGAGAATCTCAAGCTGAAAGCATTACAGTCTGTGAAACCTAGCGAGCTGTTCTTTGTGAGCACGTAAGAACGGACACCCCTCACGCCAAGATACCAATGAGGAGACACTTCACATCTGGCAGGCTGGCTGACCCGCAAAGCATTTCACCCAGCAAGCCAGTGGAACTTGCGTTTCAAATTGGCACCCTCATTAGAAATTACTCCAGATCAAGAAGAGAAAAGAAAATCAGTACAATACTAAATTGGAGATGGCACCACCTCAGGAAATAAAGCACATATTCCAGCAACTACTCCCAGCCACGCAAGGCAGAAATAACTCTATCAGACACTTTTTATTACCTGGCCGCCTGCTTCCAGACCCTTACGGATATCACTTAGGCACCGGAGCGTCTCCGGACATCACACAGGAAGGCCAAGCACTGAAGTTAAGAGATGGCAAAGTTTAATATTCCAGTACCGAAGTACCGTTACAGATTAAGCCTATAGCTTAACGGGTCTCCTCTCATTGAGCAGAGGGGAGGAAACAAAACCAGAATTCCCGAAACATGGCAAGAGAAAGAGGACTTTACGAAGTTAAAGTCATTACATTAGCATGAACCACAATGCATATATTTCAAGATGCAGGAGTGACAAGGATGGATGAAAAAGAAGTCTATACAAAAACCTGAAAGATCTACAAAGCAAACACTGCAGGATTAGTCTTTTTAGGAAGCTGGAAGATGGGCGGGGAGGAGCAACTGGACATTTTGGCTACGATAAGGAGATCAAAGGCACGCCGCTTTGCTGCAGCACAAAACCAGATGGCAGAAAACCCGTGCTCCGGTTCAGACTCCCCCTATCTAAAATTGTCTCCAGCCTAAGTAAGCAGGAAAGGTAAACTGCGCTAGACTTACAGGTACACGGTGAGGCTAAACGCAGAATGGAGAGCATCTCACCATCTCTACAGTCTATTTCACACTTAGATAAATAATCTAACCAGGTAAGCATGCCGAAATATCCTTCTAGAATTTCCTAAATACAATGAATACTAGAGGATTTAATCAGCCATGCTAAACAATGAATTTTAAAAGGAGAAGGTAGTAAGAGATAGCATACGAAGCAGACACATTAATATTAGGCCACACAATAGATATTTTATGTTAATGAGCAACTGATCCCTTTATTTCTTTCCCTTCAGGACAAGATCAGAGAG
>JAAGAY010144714.1:0-43459 GCA_011801015.1 Ardeotis arabs | reverse complement strand
GACACCAAGGTCAGTGAAGAAGGAGGGGGAGGAGTAATGCGGCTCCTGGCCAAGATTCCCCTGCAGCCTGTGGTGACGACCATGGTGGAGCAGGTTGTCCCCCTGCAGCCCAAGGAGGTCCACGGATGAGCAGAGATCCACCTGCAGCCTGTGGAGGACCCCATGCCGGGGCAGGTGGATGCCTGAAGGAGGCTGTGGCATGTGGAGGGCCCGCTGGGGCAGCTGTTCTGGAGAGACTGCACTCCGTGGAAGAGATGACCCACGCCGGAGCAGTTTCACAAAGGACTGTGGCCCATGGGAGGGACCCCACGAAGGAGAAGGGGAGGAATGCGAGGAGTTCTTCCCCCAGCAACGAAGCAGCAGCATGAAACAAAATGTGATGAACTGACCGCAACCCTCATTCCCTCCTCCCCCCGTGCTGCTTGAGGGGGGAAGGTAGTAGAGATAATGTTAAACCCGGGAAGATGTTAAGCCCGAGAGAATGTTAAGCCCGTTCTTTGTCTCATTATCCTGCTATTTTTAGTAATAAATGAATAGTTTTCCCCAAGTCGAGTCTGTTTTGCCCATAACGGTAACTTTAAGGATCTCTCCCTGTCCTTATCTCAAGCCGTTTTTCTTATATCGTCTCCCTCTATTCTCTCGGAGGGCGGGGGGTGTGAGAGAGAGACTGCATAGTCTGGTCCTGATCGGGGCTGAACTACGACACACAGGTATTTAAGAAAACGTACTATTATAGAACCCTTGCTTGCCTATTTGGCTAGAAATTAGATGGTTGCTTAGATTTCAAGGCAGGGGGAGTTTCTGATCTGTTCAGACCTTTCAATCTGGTTGAAATGCCTCCTCTGACTTCCTGACTACCCTTATCTGTATTATGTCCCCTCCACAAGTTGTTCTCCACTGTCATCCTTATATCCTGACTTCAGGCCACAACTCTCCCCATTTCTAAGATCCCTCCAGCTAGGTGAGTTCTGCCACGACTTCCCTGAGAACACCTCTGCTCTAATTCTTTCCTATATTCATGTTCCTTTGTACTAAGAAGCCAACATTTTCTGATAAATTACACAATCCTTCCTAGAGAAGTACAGGGAAATAGTGAAGTATCTTAAATAGCTCAAGATGGTGACTATTGGTTATCATTAATAAATTTGTCTCCAGCTTTATTTTTGAAGATAAACTATGGGCCATTTCTGCCTATACAAGTCCATGAACACATCCTGAATAGCAAAACATTATGTAAAACCACTTCCCCAGGTATAGCATTGTGTATTCTCCATTAAACACAACACAGTGAATCAGATTAAATGAGCAAAAATTTACTGAAAATGTATGCTTGCAATTGCTTGTTCAGTGAGTCTTAAAACACTGAGCAACAGAAGGTGATGCACCAAGAAACCACAGTTGAGATCAAACTAAAAAAAAAAAAAAAAAAGAGACAAAACCAACAGAGGACTGTTGGTCTGACAGTTGGTTCCTGTTCCTAAAAAACTAGGAATTATGTGCAAAGAATCACTGCAGAGTGTGAAGGAAACAGGGTACATGACATATGAGAGGAAACCATTATGACTTAGTTCTGCTTATACAGAAATCACTGTGAGATTTATTAGTAGTTCCCCAGGAGCAGGACCAAACCCTGTGCAAGTGAGTAGTGAATGAAAACAAGAGGTCTGGTACTGGACTGCTAACAGATTACATCCTTTTGTGCTCAGTGTGTGCATTCAGATTTTACAACATATACAGATTGAAAATAACAAAAGCTCAGAATTAAATAGTTCTAGAAAAAGTTGCTAGGTTCCTGGAAGACCATTTAACATCAAACATTTTTTTTCCCTATGGAAAAAATCAAATAACTTCTTAATACCAAGTGAAGAATTTATCTAATTTCACAAACTACAGTTGCATGTAAATGTATTGAAACAGACAGTAAACCTCAAAAATGATCTGCAAGTAAAAAACTTTACATGAACTTTACTATGCTGACATTTCAGTTAAGAAGAGGTTAATTTCACTGATCTTAACAGGAGCTGAAAAAACACCAAGATGTGAAGTGATCGTAACTCTTTATATTCAGTAATAAAGATGAAAAAGCACCACTGTATTGTCTACTAATAATTGAATAACACTATGGACCTGAAATTAATGGAAAAAACCAATAGCCAAACAACTCAAAAGCCCACAGAAGCCCAGAACCCCGTCTGCCCAAGGAAAAGCCAAATAACACATTTGCTGAAATGCAAAAGCAATAGGTATTCATGCATTGTCAAATATTAGTCAAGACAGAGACCCAGGTATTGCGCCTCGAAAAAATATTTTGTTTGAGGAAGCTGCACAGATTATTAAAAGGTCAGAGAAAACAGGAGATGACTCATATTGCAGGACTTCAAAATCTCCTGCCACTTACAGGGGTAAACATACTGTGCCTCATCAGCTCAAATTATAATGCAGATGATTTAAACCTGTATTATCTTGTTAAAACAACTGTGAATGCAAACGATACATAAGATCAAAGGATTGAATATATATGACAATATCTGCAAAAGTGCTTCCAAAGCTCACTGTGCTTTTAGGATCTGAGGTGGAAAGCTCAAGTGACAAATGGAAACCAAAGGCTTTGAAGTCCTTAGCAAATACTAAATATCAATTCGTAATTGAAACACTTGTGGGAAAAACTACTTTGACACAATGGATGGTGGATGATTGAACAAAAGATCTTACAGGTTGAATACAAGACCTTGGGGACTCCAGTAGTATATTCAAAGGCTAAATGACAGATCTAAAAACTGTAACTTCGTTCAGGTTACCGGACAAACTATAAACACCGAGTTCAGCAGACGAAACCAGAGAATCAAGGGGAAGTATTACAGTGATGCAGGAAACCCAGTGGAAAAGTAATCTTTTCAAACCCCAGGGAAACAAAAAACTATGTGTAACTATATATATAGTATAACAGAGGAGGATTAGGTGAAAGACAAGGAATAATCCTCTCATGCCAGGAAAATTCAGTCATCTAATTCAAACTCCTGATCCAGAAGAAAATATTTTGGTTTGTTTGCAAGTGTTTTGGCTTACATGTTGTCAAGAGGAGATGACAGCAGATTGTAGTTAATGTTGCCATCTAGGACATAAAGTCTGATCACTATTTGGAGACAGATATCACCAAGAAAAACTCAATATGCTACAGGGAAAATTCTTGCCTGCATAAGTAGGGCTAGTTTTCTCTTTCAACAATTTCAGAAGCCCCGTGATTTTGCAGAAATGAATACAGTTGGACCTCATTCTAATGAAAGTCTCCAGGCATTTGTGCAGTGGAAATATAGAAATAATAGGAAATCAGTACCTCAGCTTGGTATTAAGGAGGTTTGCTCATTTACTGGCAATGTTTCATATCAAATGAGAAGTAAGGAATAAGATTATGAACATGAGCTGTAGATTACTGTTAGCTGTAGATACTATTAGCATCATTACATTTTGACTGTGTCCATCTATGTTTCAGTTTCAAATGGAGATTGTATTTTGCCTTGCTTTCTCTTCTAAATTGGTCTTCAAGTTGATGTGTTACACAGCTTCTGGCTTCTACTTCAAAGAGCTGCACTTCAGTGGTTGTTAGAGTCTCCTACAAAGTTTACAGACAACACTCAGGAGAAAGGGATTATACAAAAATATTATAAAATAATTGTAAATTTTTATTATACATTTGATAGCAAGAGTACTGACTACCTAAACCTCTTCTGAAAGACAGTTGCAACAGATTATCAGGATGCCTGAATAGAAAGTTTCATAATAACAGCATATTCCAAGTGCAAGAGAAATGTGATGGAGGTGCAAAAGAGTTACTCAGCCACACTACTTCAAATCTTTCCAAAACCCTGATGTGCTGCAGTTTTCATAAGAAAAGATCTAATGATGCACAATGTTTGTTATGCTGCCATGGCCACCTAGTGAGGAACGTGCTAAGAGAAAGTTGAATAAAGATGACACTAACCTTGGCATAAGCCCTCTGTTGGACAGAGAAACAAGGGTCCTTTGCCGACTATGTTGGTGGATAAAATAAGCTGTGCTGTCAAAGGAGAGGAGGACGTTACACTCTTTACACTGTATTTCTTTTTAATGCTCATGCGTTCACAGTGATGCCCAAACATTGAAGGTACTCCATCTGCTGGAGGTATTGCCAGAGACAGATGGCCCATCCTGTGCCAAATGCTTCCCTTTGCCACATTCACGCTACCATAAAGGAACTGCTACACGGCTTCTCTCATAGGTTTTTATGTTCCTACCTTATCAGCCAGCTTGTGTGTTGAAGCAACCTTTGAGACACAGGGTTATTATGACTATTAGTATTCAGGCTTTCCCTGATTGGAAACTGATTACTTAACAGGCGAATAACAAGAACGTAGCACTGGGAGCGTGCAACGGACTGTCTAACCAAGCAGATCCCAGGGACAATGACGTGACAAGCCTCTCAGCCATGGTGAGTCTCTCAGAGAGGCTGAGAGGACAGGAGACTCAAATAATAATCAAAATTTCAGTTACCTCCAGGGTAACTTACATAAAATATCATGTCTAGACATGGTGCTAAGAATTAAGGTTTGGATTTCAAAAATAACGTCTCCACTAAACAGCACAAGAGGGAGAACAACTCTTGATATTGTTCTGAATGACAGGAACAGTCTCATTCAAAATGTAGCTATGAAAAAGCTTTACTGTAACAATTGTATTCAACAACCTTGCAGAAATTACAAAAGGAGGAAAATCCAGTGCCTTAAGAAATGAATAAAAAGATGGAGACCACTTAAAAGAAGACAAAATGCCAAAGGTTAGAGTATAGGCAAAATGCAGACTATTTAAAGACACTGTACTTGAAGCTCAGTGTAACTATAAACCACCTGTCAGTAGCAGTGTTTGAAAGATCCAAAAGGCCAACATGGATAAACAGCAAGATAGAGAAGATTTCAGAATTAAGACAGCATCCCTCAGGGCAAAGAAGGCTAAAAGCTTCCTGGGCTCTATTAGGAAAAGCATTGCAGGCAGATTGAGGGAGGTGATCCTTCTCCCCTACTCAGGTAGAGGCCACACTGGAGTGGCCACACTCCTCACTGGTGAGGCCACACCTGGAGTGCCAGTGTCCAGTTCTAGGCTCCTTAGTATCAGAATGATACCAACTTAATGATAGTTAAGTGAAGGACCACAAATATGATGAAGGGACTGGAGCATCTTTCATATGAGGACAGATTGGGAGATCTGGGACTGTTTAGCTTGGAGAAGAGAAGGCTCAGAAGGGCTCATCAGTGTGTACAAATACCTGATGGGACGGAATGGAGAAGAGGGAGTCAGGCTGTTCTCCGTGGTGCCCAATGACAGGACAAGAGGCAATGAGCACAAAGTAAAACACATGAAATTCTATTTGAATGCAAGGAAATATTTTTTTTACTGTGAGGGTGGTCAAACACTGGAATACGTTTCCCAGAGAGGTTGTGGAGTCTCCACCATTGAAGATATTCAAAAGCTGCCTGGACGTGGTTCTGGGCAACCTGCTCTAGCTGACCCTACTTGAACAGAGTGTTTAGAGTAGATGTTCTCCAAAGGTCCCTTCCAACACCGTTGATTCTTTGACTCTTCAGAAAGTTGGAGCCTCATTTCCACTACCTCCCTTTGCCACATTCATGCTACAATAATGGCTTCTGCAAAGTTAATTAATTCTGCACCAACACGTCAGAGTTCTTTGATAAGCCACATCCAACTGATGCATTCTACTTTGCATTCAGTAGTTCAACAAGAGCCTTCATCAAAGATCATAAAAAAACTAAGCTGCCATGGAAAAAAGAGAGAAGATCTTCACATGGACAAATAACTGGTTAAAAGACAGAAAGCAAAGGGCAGGAGTTAAAGGGGGTGGGGATTCACAAGTGGCATCCGAGAAGGAAGATGTGTGCTCAGGCCTGTGCTGTACCATGTAACTTTCTGAATGAGGAGGATAACAGGAGGTGACATAGTTTGATTCTGCTGCTGCAGAATTGTTCATGAGAGTGAAGATGAGGACTGAAGAAGGGTTGCAAGCATCTTGTTCTTTTGAGACACTGGGAGATAAAATGGCAAAGTAAAATTCAGCATATGTAAGTGAAAAGTAATTCATCTGGGGAGAGACCGTCATACAAAGAGAAACTGAGAGAACTGGGATTGTTTAGCCTGGAGAAGGTCAGGCTGAATCTTATAAATGTGCATTGATACCTGATGGGAGTGAGTAGAGAAGATGGAGCCAGGCTCTTCTCAGCAGTGCCCAGGACAAGTGGCAATAGGCATAAATGAAAATGCAAGAAATTCTGTCCTTCCAAGCTCACCCATTTTGTGATTCTGTTTAAAATATACCTGAAAATATATATGAGGAGCTCTGACCTGGCTGTTAGCACTCCAGAATCAATGACAGGGCAGGATTTCAAACAGATAAATAGTGATTAAAATGTAGGAATAAAAGGGTTGGAATAAGTAGGCAATGGAAGTAGAAAAAATTATAATACAAATGTCTACAAAAATATCAGCTCAGGGCTAACTGATGACTAGTAAAACAAATAGACTATTTGAAAATATTAGAAAACACTCATAGAGTAAAACAGAAAGCATCCCATTCTCAGCCCTACGGGCACTCATTTTTGTGTGCTTTGTCTAGTTCTAGTCTTCTCATCTGAAAAAGGATACAGCAGGAAGGCAACTGTACAATAAAGTGAAACGAGGATAATTAAAATTGTAATTGCTTCCATATGAGGAACGATTAAATAGATCAGGATTCCTCTGGCCAAAACAAACAAAATTATGGGAGGATATGATGGAGATTTACAAAATAATGTGTGGCACAAACTAAGCAAATAGACTAAGTTGCTGCTGTCTTGTCTAATCTGAGAATGGAAATCAGATGAAAGCAGCAGGTATACAACCAAAAGAAGGATGTGTATGTAGTTAAGGTGCGCAACTCTTTGTCACAGGCGGCCCTAGATAGTGTAAGTTATTTTGGATTCAAAAAACATGGATGAGAAATTATCTTCTATAAAGAGAAATACAGCTATTATATATGAAGACACCATCACTCTGGGCTCAAAAAGCCCTGGGTCACAAACTGCTGAAGTCCGCAGTGACATTCTGAGCAAGTATCATTACATGCTTGTCCTGTTGGTAATCTGTTGCCTAGGCAAAGCTACTGGCTGTCACTGCTGACAGATGGACTTTGCTCTGACCTGATAAAACTGGCTGCCATAGAGTAGGCCTTGATTTGCCCCCACCAGAATTCACATTTCTGTGTGCATTTTTTCCAATAATTGTTACAGATTGAATACAGACTGTTGTTTGGCTTACTTGGCAACCCCTGCCTTGATGCTGTGTCTCCACCGTTTGGCCACCAGATCGTCTGATTTACCAGGATTGCTTCACACAATGCTGTGCAAAGTGTGAGATACTGATGCAAGTGGTTACTTAATCCACTCCGTCCCATTCTAACAGTTAATCCTGCAGGCACGTGCGACTTAATGCTAGATGAGGTATGTTATTCCTTCAGAGGGGATTATGGATAAGATGGTCGCACAGTAGGGCAGGGGTTATCCCTTCCCTCCCCCACTTAACATTAACCATACCAAGTACTGAAAGCAAATGGAGAAGGAGAAATGAGTACGTTCTTTATTAAATGCAAAGTCACTCCATTCCAGATTTCCCCCCTTTTGAAATGATCATTTGAAGTACACCCTCTGTGAAAATGGGAACAGCTCTTTCAGAACAGCTGCTTTCTGAGTAGGAACCTGGGTTGTCTTGCTTGTGAGAAATACAGATTTTGCTAAAGCAGAAAGGTACTGCGCACAGATGCACGCCTACTGTGTCTCCTTTAGCAAGTTTACTGTATTCATAAAATGCACCTTCAGCTCTCCCACCAACATAGGAAGTCCAAAGCAAATCCTAAAGTGGCCTTTGAAAAACTAAGGAAGAAATAGTAAGCTTTGCAAATGTATTAGTATTTTTCATTTGATTAAGAATGAGAGGAAACACTTCATATCAGCCTGGTCTGTCAAATATTCTGTGGGGTTTTTTTTCCTGTCTTCTGATCTCAGTGGTAAATATACTATATATTGTGCTCCACTGGATACAAATATACTTGCCATGAAAAAAGAACAATACACAGTACCCACTGTTCAGTATGTTCATGAAGTGCATGTGAAGTGCAGCTGTGGAAAACTCTAATGCCCAAAGTTTGTTGTTCTTACTGTGCCCTTTGAAAACTGTTGTCTCATCCTTTTCAATGTTAATGTGCAGTAGATGATAGATGTACTTCAAATATCAAAGCTGTTTTCTTATTATTTAAAATGTAGTTCATGTTTTGTAAGGATCTAACAATCCTAAACAGGAATCTACTTCTGTATCATTATTGTTTACATATTTCAATGGTTGCTTTAGAGACATTTTAAAAAGAGTATTTAGGTCATCCAGTCTTAAAAGCTGTCCTTGGTTTAAAGGTTCATGACAGATGCAGAAAGATAAGCTGTCATTTTTAAGACTACTGCTTGCATTAGTTGGGATTAAATGATTAATCAATTTATCTGAACAAATTCAATATAAGTAGGAGGTGGCTAGCCTTTTTCACCATTTTCTAGCAGGGAAGTAAGATGTGGTGTCTCTTGAGTGCTACACCTTGTATCTAGCAAAATAACATTTCAAAGCATGCAACTAAGTTTTTCATATTATCTTCTGCAAGCAAATTATTCTAGCACAAAATCATGATCCTTACGCAAGACTCGGTTAATGATCTTCAAAATACATGTGGTTTTTTTTTTCTGAAAAATACTGGAATATCACTCTCATATCTAACCATAGCTTTTTGAGTGGCTAAAACACTACTTTTCTTGTTGTTCTCTCCCAAATAGCTCATACCTGTCTGTTACAATCCCAATGCTATGTGTAATCCACTTTTGTAAACTGCGTTGACTATAAACAGTGTATTTTAATTGCCCAGAGCTGACGTGCTTATAGTCTTAAATCCCCCTTACTGTTCATAGAAACCAAGCAGGCGCTGAGAGGATCAACAGATGGGAGTGCCCAGCTCTGGCTGCTGTTGGAGGGCGGGAGAGAAACATCATTATGTAGTTGCTTCATAAAAACAGGCTGGATTCTTTAGAAAAGGAGTGGCCAGCCAGAGCAGGATCATTTACATTGCAGTGTGGTCTCCAGAGAAATCCTGCCCAGAGTTCTGGGACTGCTGCAGCACTTTCACTCCTTGCTATTATTTGCTGGACATGAAATCATAGGGATGTGCTGACAGTGTTTAAGGATGTTGCACAGAAAAGGAACCTCCCTTAATCTGACACACAAGCCCATAGTAGTCACTTTTACAAACGTTGCAAATTACTGCATGAAGAAGAAAAAAAAGAATGAGCATGTGTTTGTGTGTCATTTGTGCTAGGAGGTACTGGTGAGCTTAGCGATCATGCTTGTTTCACTGTGAATCATAATTCCTGACTCACTGCCACGACAACATATGGTTCAGCCTCGCAATCTGGAAATGGGACAGCAGGATTAGTCTTTGCAACACGAGACCCGTAGATTTCTGTCAACTTCTCTCAGAAGTGGCTGAGCTTCTCAGCTTCTGCTGGATATTGTGTATAGTTGGCATAACTGAGAAAACCTTTGAAAGTAACAATGAATTAAGGACTTTGACAGCTGGAGGGTCACCTCCTGAGGCTTCTGTGTACCTAAACAACCTAAACAGAACCTATACCTTTCAAGGCCTAGTTTTACTTGTGATGGCATCTGAGAGAGAGGAGGACAGCCATGCAGTTATGTAGCCACTCTCCCATCATGAATTTCACAGCTCATCCTAAGCTAGGCAGTGCTGGCAGGGAAAACACAAACTCTTGGCATATTAGCCCTTGCTGTTTCTGCAGTCTTCTATAGCAAATACCATTATCCCTATGTTTAAACTGTGGAAGCTAAGGCAGGTGGTTCAAGTGAACTTACCAGAGGGTCCTAGGTGTCCTTCAGACACAGAAGGAGACTGTGGGAGCCCTTTGTTGTTTAATTCCAGGTTGTTTCTCATGTTACTGACTCATTAGTGACACACTCATCTCTGTTGCTAGTTCAGCAGGAACAAACTGGACGGAGGTCCTTCTAGCCTCTCCTTGCTCTCAGTGGCTGCCTGTGCCACTCAGGGCACTGTGCTATGCAATTGTTCTAGGGTCCCCTGAGGACACATGAAGTGCAATGGCCCTTTCATTATAAATCCCAGCCTGAAGGGAGAGACTGTAAACAGAGAAAGGTAATCACAGTTTCTCAGTCTTAAAGACCTGTTTTCATGGTCAAGGATATAGCCAAGTTTGATGCTGAGGATACAAGAGCTATAATTGTTAAGATGTTTTCCCTTCTTTGTCACATTCCTGAAGTAATCAATTCTCAGGAACACTGATTGCATACATTTGCGCTAGCTGAGATGAGGCTGACATTTTCCTACTTCTCTGAGCCTTTTATCAGGCCAGGAACTAGGCAGCTTCATGCAAGACTGTAAAAGCATGAGGGGAAACTCTGAGGTGCAAATTTCATCTCGCTATATGTGCATCTCCATACATGGTGGGGAGCTGCCTTGGAACCTGTTATGCTAGTTATCTACCATCAGACTGCTTCCCTTAGCAGCGTTTGAAGAATGAGGAAAGCATACACATAATGATTTATAAATATTGTATGTGGACAAGTTGATCTGCTTGGTGCTATTCTGTCAGAAATTCAAAGAGATGACTGGGAAGAAATCAATAGGAAACAGAATAGTATACAAAAAGTGCAGTGAAAAGATTTGCAGTGTTCTTCTGGAAAGACTAATTATCATGGAGGGCTAACCAAGCTGTTATGGCTTAACCCTCCCACATCTGAGGTCAGCATCAAATGGGATAGTAAATGATAGAAAGAAAAAAAACCTTCCAGCCTTATTAAAGAAAGAGATTGTTTTAGTTGTCACAAGTAACTGAGGACTCCTGATAAGCAGTGAAAAGCATGCAAGAAAACAGGCAGATACCCATGATTTACAGCAGGCTAGATGTCTCTCCCAACTCAGAGATGGCTTCACTGAAGAGACCCTGCAAAGCTTTATAGGAAAATAAGTACATATTTTGCCCCAGTTGTTGTACATCTTTCAGTGAATAAATAATACTCTTATTTTGAAGGAGCTAGGTTTGAGCTACTTTAATTATCCACTACCACTGGCTCCTGTAATCGGGATTAAAAATGCGCAACATGGCCTGGCTTTCCAGAGTTAAAATAGATACACAGACAGCAAACAGGTTGATTGCAGCAGCCAGATCCAATCTCAGAGTGAGAGGACTACATAGATCCACCTGGAGGAGGACAACATGTAGAAACACCTATTCTCAAAGGGCGCACTCAGGAAGGTCTAAAGCACCACATCCATAAGCATGAGCTATGAGACTATTCATTTAGGGCAGGTTTTGCCTCCTTTCTTGCTTCTGCTCATCATTAAGGTCAAGGATCTGAATGCCATCCTCGCCAACCCCTTCATTCTGAGTGAGGTATAGAATTACAATCTGAATCAGGATTAACATCCATATGGAATGGTTCTGATTCTATGGCTACAATGGAAAAATCAAATCCCAGCATACAAATACTCTCTGACTTCAAGAGATTCAGTATCCTTACTAGAATACTTTGCTGTTTGAGTCCACCTTCCGAATTCAAATTCTCATCCTGTTCCATGCTTAAGATGTTAAGATGTGGGGTCTTAACCCCACAGCTCCTATACACTTCACTAAAAACTACCAAGTACAGACATACTGCTTTCTTGTATGACTGCAAAGCACAATCCAAACCACGAAAACTAAGTCACACCAACAGATTATGTCAGATTATTACTAACACAGGCACAGTCCTGGTATAAACACAGCCAGTCATTTGCACATGTTTAATTACAGAATATGCCTCCATAATTTAATAGGATAATTATTGTTATTGTACTCATCCTGGGAGTTAGTTTTCTGAGGTAAAAGAGGCAGGAGAGCAGATTCTGAAAGACAAAGGGGTAAGGCACCAAAGATGTTTACCATACAAACATGAAAGAACTGTTGGTTACTGTGTTGACCCTGTAGCTCAGTGGAAGGCAACTGCCCAGCAAAATCAGGACTCTGCCAGAACTGTGCCCTCTGCAGCCAGCATTCTGACCAAAACCACCAGAGTCTCGCAAGTAAACCCACCTTGTGCAAACTGCTGACATGGCTTGGTCTCTTTCCTTTGGTGTGACTACGGAAGAGGCTAATGCTGTTCCCCCGTGCTACCGCGGCAGTCAGCCTTTGCTGATGAACAGAGGCTGCCTATAGCAGAACTGTACCACAGCCCAAGGACAGCTTCACGCCCACATCAGACACACGCCTGATTAATTTTAAAAGAGCTGTACTTGCTTACACGTGGTCTGAGGCAGGTTTCGAGCCACCACAGCAGGTTAGCCAAACTGGTTATAAACAGGCTTTCTCCCTGGAACCAGTTTGAGAACATTCAGGGTTTTTAACAGAGGATGAACTCTGCTAGCAGAGGAGTATAAAGGGTCACGTATGGCCTATAATGCTGGACACAGGGAGGTTTGTGATCAAATGAGCCCATTTTTCTGGTGGCAGGTTCCTGACTCGCTGTCCTGCTCCTCGAGAGGTGGCTGCCGGCTCCGCTCCGGCACAGGGAGCTGGCCAGCTCCCACCGTGCGGCTCCAGCCTTCTCCCTCCCCTCTGCAACTTTATCCGGTTTCGGTTCTCCACCGACCCCGACTCCTGACGCCAACAGACACCGGACACCCCAGGCCGGTCTCCTCGCAGGCCGTGCCCACAGAGGACGCGGGGCGGGAGGTGACGTCACCCCAAAACCCCCGGCAGCTCCGCGCCCTGCGGCGCACGCGCCCACGAACAACGGCCCAGTGCGCGCGCACGCACAGGAGGGGCGGGCCCTTCCCCGCCCGCTGTCAACAACCACCGGGCGGCTCCGCTCCCGGCCCTCTGCGCGTGCGCCACCCGCGGGGGCGGGGCTGTTTTTCTCCCTCGCTCGCCCGCCGCTGCCACACCTGAGGCGCATGCGCGGGGCGGGCGGCGAGGGGGTGAGTGGAAAGCGGCGGCGGGACGCGCAGGCGCAGGCGGTGCCTCCGCAGCCTGCGCAGGGAGCGTCCGTCGGGGTCGGGTCGGGCCGGGCGCGGTGACGGGATGGACGAGGACGTGCTGACTACCCTCAAGATCCTCATCATCGGCGAAAGCGGCGTCGGCAAGTCCAGGTGAGGGGACGCCCGCCTCCCCCAGCCTCTCCTGCCGTGACGCGGGGCACTGGTCGGGCCCGGCCTAGTCTCCCGCGGTGCCGCGTTGGACAACCCCACCTGCGCCTCAGCGGCCGCCCGGCCTGGGCGCGGCCTGCCCTGTGGAGGGCTAGGCCTCGCGGCGGGGGTTTTCCTCGCCCCTTCTCGGCCAGCCCTCCTGCAGGCGGGGTGCAGCCCCTTCTCGGCGCTGCCTGCCTCCTCCGCAGCTCTCCCCCAGCCGCCGGCCCCGCGGCGGGGAGGGGAGAGGTGGTGTCAGCCTGACCCAGTTGGAAACGGAGACGAAGCAGAGCTATGCCGGCCTGGCCAGGGGGATCTGGGCCTCCCTGTGTCCTGTGTAGCCCTGTGTCGTATGCATCTTCATAGCTCTGGGGTTAATCTGTTCATAACATGTACATGTAGAGTCACAAATGACCCAGCACTGTGCTGGGGACGCACACACACGTATACACACGACACAGGGGCATATAAGGTAGGCAGTAAAGTAGTTCTACCACTATTCTCAGCTGATTAATTATACTGTTTCTCAAGTACTTTGAGGTTGATTTCCTCCCCCTCGCTCTGATTGCCTGCCCTTTTCATGGTTTTTGTCTAAGCTACCTTTTTTGTCTTTTAGTATATTTTTTCTTTAACTTTTTTTGCTAGTGCCATAGATCTTAATAAAGGAAGTGAGCTATAAATGCAGGAGGGCACCTGGGAATGTACCACACTAGTCATGTTAGATTTTGTGATTTTATGGCAGTGATCTGAGTCTTCTACCATGACCCTAAATAACACATAAGTTGCTTATTCGAAAAAAACCCAAGCCTTATTTGTTAAAAATCTGTTAGTCACTCCTTTGAATTAGCTACTGAATTGATAATCTAGTACAGTAGGCCTCTGGTGACAGACATGATCTGAGCAAATTTTGTTTACTTGAGGTCATCTGTTTTGTATGTGGCCATATGGAAGAACTTTTCTTGAGACGGAGAGTGTGCAGTGTTTTTGTATACCTACTTATATGCTTATTTCTTCACATTGGAAAAGTTGTTAAAAGAGGCTTTGTATAGAGGAAATGAAATTGCTATGAAACGATACGAGTACAGTTGTTCAGGCACAGGGCGTTAATATTGAACTGTTCCTGAATTTGCATCACTTACCTATTACTTGATTAGGAAAGGTCAGATGCTAAATTTGCGTTAGCATAGCGTAGTAAGTGGTCGCAGTCCTGGCTTCTGAACCAAATGTGATCTTAAACTTGGTCCCTATGGGTGTGCTGCACTTTGTAGAAGAGGATATCTGCATATGAAAGAAAGGTGGGGAAGGCAGAAATTGGCTGGGCTTAGCACTCAGGACTTTTAAACTGATGTTTTTATTCTAGTAGCTGTATAAGAGTTCCGTATTTTGTCTGAGTGAAACCAGTTTTGGTTGTAACTAAAAACAGCTGCTCTTAAATAGCATTCTAATACAACTGTCTGAAGGTACTCGTAAAAAAAACCCTATGTATTATCTATTTCTGTTTAAATTTTAATTATTCTTTGGTAAATAAATTTACAGTTTGGTTTTAGAGTTCTGGAGTAGGGGAAAAAAGAGATTGATCTATGGTTAACTTTGGAGTTACCACCCAGCCTTATTGAAGTAAAAGAATTTCGGTAGTCACTTTTCTGTCAATGAAAGGCTGTGTCCAAATGGTAAAAAGGATTTGGCTGCTAAATTCACATGCAAAAAGAGAAAAGGGAAGAACAAAATGAGATGAGGAGGGAAGACCAAAAATAAATAGGGCTTTGTTTTGTTTCTGTAGCCTGGAAATGAATAGAAGCTGTCAGTCATTGCAAACAGCTGTCTGCCACATGGTAATATACACTTGCCACAGATACATAAGACTGATTTTAAAAACTGTGTACTGAGAATCTTTAACTCTTGCCAAAATATTTACATTTAGCACAAGCAGAGTGGCATTATGGGCACTTCTTCGAGGGACCCTACTACTATAGGGTGATGTGCTGGTAAATCTTAGTTCTTCTGTTGGTAGCAAACATATCCCTCAGAATAAGGGGAAATGTTGTGTGTCTGAAAGTCCTTACATACAAAAAGATACAAAATCATGAACCAATGGTAAATTAATTCTACTCTTAAAATTCTGTGTGTTTATTTCTGATGACTATAGTTATAGAATCATAGAATGGTTTGGGTTGGAAGGGACCTTCAAGGGTCATCTAGTCCAACCGCCTGCAAGGAGCAGGTGTGCTCAGTTCAAGGAGTTATTTCTGGGATGAAAAGCTGACTTGGAATTTTCTTCTCAAGCTTACAGAAATAATGTGTGAGGCAATAGGAAACAAAAAAAAAATCTTACTTTTGTACTGAATTCTGAGAGAACAAAAATAAAATATGACAGAAGTAAAATGCTTTGAGAAGCAGACCATGTGACTATTCAGCCAACTGATTTGGCAACTTGTGTGGTACTTGGTTTTCAAGGAGACATACATACTGAGTAATAGATGCGAAGAAGAGGCCTGGGCTCTTAAATCAGAGCATGTCTGCTGTATTATTTTTGTGTTCCCTTCTTTGTTTTTTGTAGGAGAGAAATTATGGAAAAATGAGATGTGTTTTTTATTTAGCTATGTAATCTTGCTGTTACTTTCAGACTTGTAATTTATAGGCTTTCAGCAAGCTACAGATAGGCTGCAATAATAGTAACTCCTATTTTTCTTCCCTCCCTATCAGCCTTCTGCTGCGGTTCACAGATGATACATTTGACCCAGAACTTGCAGCGACAATTGGTAAGTATGTGCTGATGCTACCTTAAGAAAATGTATACCAACCTCAGTACAAAATTGTAGCTTGTTCAGACTTGCCTAACTGGTAGTGAAGTTCAGACATGTCTGCTTCTCTGTAAGGAAAGAATGATGTGGATGCAGTTTTAGCATGCAGTGCTCACTGGTGTAGAGCATTCTCCGTACTGGCCTGTAGTTGCCCCTTTTATGCAAAAATACGTTCTTGTCTAGGAAAACAGATAGAAATGTCACCCTTCACCGTGAAAATGGAAGTCATAGGTATGGGCAGTGAAAAGCTCTAGTGGAACAACCTGCGGTTCACTGTTTGCCAGCATTTCAGGCTAAAATAGAAGTGTAAGAGCTACTGTTATGTCTCCTCCTGATTTATCTGTGCCAGATAGCTATCATTTTGATTGAATAGTAATATTGCTGTCCAGAACTTGTGTCCTATGTAATATGATACTTGGTAGCTATCTTAGGTCTTAAGACTCCCTTTAGTAGGGGATTTTAGCTCTTGCAACTCTGGACAGTACTTGGAGTGTACTGGCTCTGTGTGGCTTCTGCTTTTCCTTTGTAGGGAGGAAGTTACAGTGTGGCTTTTTCTCTCCTCGTTACTAGTCAGTTCCTTGGCAGCTAGGCTCTTGAGAAAAATTGACCTGTTGAGATGTACCTTATCTTTGTAGCTTGGAAAAACCTACTGGGTGCAATTGAAGTGAAACCCTAAACTGTTGTTTTGGGCTTTTTTTTGCTTAGAATTCTGTAAAAATCCTGTGGTATTCTCAGAAGAATGAACTGCCTTGGGGAAATATTTTGACTTCAGTAGCTTCGGTTGGATTAACTATGTTTTATTCAACCTAGCAGATCACCTGTACTCCTTGCATTCTCTTGAGGCTAATTTGTTCACCAGGCTTCATCACAAGGATCTTACCAGACTATATATACCTCAGTATTTTCTGGTGTCCTTACTACTCATGCTTGTCTGTTCTTGCTTGCTCTTTGTATGAGAGATTCTAGATAAGTGTTCAGTGCAATCCCTATTGAAGTAATGTATTGCACGGATCTGATATATCTTAACTTTTTAGCCTTCCTTGCACTTTGAGTCCTCCACCTCTAAGCTGTCCAACTTGTCAGTTACCTACAACACAAATAACACTCAAGCTGATTTTGCACTTCCTGTAAATACAGCGTGGCACACTGGCCTAGATGCAAGACCAGTGAGAAGGCGACAGAGCTATTCCTTGCAGACTGTAAGTCCATAGTATGTTAGTGTGTAGTCCTGAGGCAGTAGGTGTCAACAGACAGGAGTACAGCCTAGTAGAGCTGTCTTGTTTCTAGCTGCCTTCCAAGGTGTAGTGGATAGCACTGTCAACTTTCTGTTGTCAAGGGTAGAAACATCACTCTTGCAAGCTCAGAACTGAAACTTGTCACACAAACATGTCTGCATTTCACTGAAGTATTCAGGGAGCATAAGTACTCTGTTTGTACAATTTAACAAGGTTTTCTTGAGCCCTGCATTTTTTCTGCTTGTCCTCTATGGCAGATTGATAATCAAAAACCTAGTTATTTAAAAGATTTATTTTATTAACTGGCTTATGTATGTGTATGTGTTGAGCTCCTTGGTTTACTAGAATTAAATTTGCCGTGTCTCAGTTGCTTTAAATGATATATTTTGGTGTGCTATTCATTTTCATACTGTTGCTTTTCAGTAATCAATCTATAACACGAGGTTTGTTTGCTATTTTAGTTTCTTAATTTACTTGCATTGCTCATGCAGAATTTAAAGCATTATCTTTTAATTTTAAGCCAGCAGCAAGGCTAATGTAAAGGTGTATATGCACTTTCCATTAAATGAAAATTCCAGAACTGTTCAAGCATGAGATACTAAATCTGTTTACTGAATGGGAGAAGGATACTGTGGCTTCAAAATACCCCAATACGTTTGTCCTAAGGAAAAACAGTTTTCCTTCTTGAAACTACTGTGACATACTTTTGATTTGTACATTAAGTGTCTGATAGACTTGTAATAGCTACAGTTACAGGTTTTGTTGTCAAGCTAATGAATAAAAGAATGCACTGTGAGCTGTTGGACATCCTGGCTGAGCAATGGTGTTTTTTACTGTTTAAGGAAAGAAATACGCAATTACAGTGGAAGAGGAGATGCTGTTAGTCTAAAAGTTATTGCTGAGTGCTGAAAAATTGACAGGATGTTCTTCAGGATCAATTTAAATCAACTTGCTAGCATAGCAATCTTCTATGAGCTCGGGAAAGTTCTAAGAACTGGTGTTTAAAACAAAGTTAATGGTGACTGTTGTTTTCTGTGAATGTAACGCTAAAATAATGTACCGTCCTTGTGCGTGGCATGGAGCATTATATTACTGCTAAGTTAGAGACTAAGAGACTCAGTCCCTGAAAAAATGGAGTTCTGTTCAGTCACTACAAAAGTTAATGTACTTTGGCAAAATTTTGCTTGAAACAGTGTATGGGCTTCTTCCAGTGCAGGACATAGTCTGAATATCACTTGACACTTTAGGGAACACTAGCGAGCTGAAGCTGTGAAACAGTGAAATAAAAATTGTGTGGTGTTTTTTTTTTTAAACAAAGCTCTTTTAAACCTCAGTTGCAGTGAAGCTGTAAATCTGCTTGCAGTGTGGCATTTCTTAAGCATCCTATATACCCTCTGTGACTTTAAGTTGAATGTATTTTGGCAGCTGTTTGCACTTGTTTGTAATCTGCATGGCTCTGGGAATTTAAGTGCAGCACACTAGTAGTAAGGCTCTACCTAAACATTTTGTGTTAAATAGTTAGAACAGAAATTCTTATTCTTTAACAAGTATGATGACTACTGTTTTAAGTTAAAGAGCAAAAAGCTTGCTGTTGCACTTGAAAGTTCATATAAAGTTATCAACTTTCCACACTACTGCTTTGCTTCAGGGCTGCTGCCTGGTAGGGAGTGAGTCACTCCAAAAATGATTGAAGCATACTTCAAGTTACTTGCTATTGATAACTGAAGGCTTAAATTACAGCAGAATGGATCATAACTGTACTCAGCCTCTCAAACTGATATGTGTTGCTATATCCTTTAAATTTGCACAGTCTTTACAGTCTTGTTCTCCTTAGCTTGAGTTTTGTGCAGCTTGTCCAAAAAAAAAAAAAAGATGGGGGGAGGAAATTGTCAGATGTTGAGGTAGATGATATACCAAGAGCTGAACTGTTACCATGTTATCTGTTTGTTTTTCTTGGTCACTGAATTGATGAGTCCCTGATGTTGCTAGAATCCTTGTGAGAGACATACTGCATGGTCACATCATCCGAAGCTTATTTGATATGTTTGTTAGAGGAATTACTGTCATGTAACATTATTTCTCACAGGATAGTAATCATGTAGTAGATGAGTCTGTCTATTGGTTTACCTCCACTTGATCACCTTGATGGGACTTGGTCAGATTGTTTGAGATAAGGAAACAGAGCAAATAGCTGCCTGAATGCAGCTTGTTGCTTTGTTTTGAAAGTATATTGTTTCTCCAGACCACAGACTTACTCAAGAAGAACACATGTATGAGTAATGAATAGAAAGTTAATCCATTTGAATTATAAACTCGTGTATTTGTGCTGGAATATGTGCTTCAATACAGGAAATATAATATTTGCCTTACTTTTGTTAAATGTGTTGAGTCAATGGCTTAAAAGGCCCTTAGGCTTTTGCAAAAGCCTGTTGGCAACAAAACCTTGAATTTTGAGCAAGGTTTATAAATAGCTAATGATACTTATTCTTCCTGCTCCTTTCAAAACAAAACTTGTCTTCTGAGTTTGATTTTTTTTTTTTTGTTTCTTTTCTCTTTACAGTTATTTTTGAAACAGAAAGTAGTAAGTTTGAACTAAAATATTTTCCCTCCTCTAGGTGTGGACTTCAAGGTGAAAACTATTTCAGTTGATGGAAACAAAGCTAAATTGGCAATATGGGTAAGTATCTCCAGAGTTCTTAATGTATTACTTTGCTTTAGGAATAGTGCTGGCTTGTATAATGTACAGCCTGTATTGAATCCTTTTCTATTTAATATGAAGACAATGTGGAGGAGTGCGAGGTTAATACTGAACCATTCAGAAGGTGGAATGAACTGTGGGAAAGCTGGCTAATGGGGCAATTCTGTTGCCTGTGAACTGCTTCTTCAGCACCGATTCCAGGTCTGGTTGGGATAAGAGCAGAGAAAAGGAGGAATAAAATGGTAGTAAATCAGTCAGACTTTAAAACAGTGAATGTGGCCATTCATGTGTGGGGTTTGTTTTTTTTTTTTTTTTTAATGAGTAATTAATTGTTTAATTTCCAAACAGTTAGCGCTCACTAATGTGAAACTTCCCTGTATACATCGTTCTTGTCTGATACTTGACAGGTTTTAAAAGGGTGCACTTCTTAACCTAAATATTTTAGGCAAATTTAATAGTGTATTAACAGGTTACAATTACCATTGCATGTTCCAATTTATGCTCAAATGTTCCAATTTATGCTCAAAACAATTTTTAGTAGCCCTTGTACAAAGAATTCTATAGGTTCAAGGTCAGTGTTATTTGTAGCAGATGAAGCTGAAGGAAGGAGAGGCAGTGTTTGTAATCTTAGCCTTAGAGTGTTCACCATCTACTGTAGTTGAAAGTAGAACTTCTAAATTCATGGAAAATCAAGAAAGAAAAAGTACTTCCAAACTTTTTTTTTAAACGTTCTCTGTTCTGCAAACCAGCCTGCACTCCACACTCGGCTGACTTGAAGCATCTTTAGAATGTTCTGACCCAGTTGTGACTTGCTGTAGCAAGCAAGAATAAAACCTTGTTTCTCGTATAAGCGAGATACCTGGCCTTTACTTCCTGGGGAAGTAGTAGTGAGACATGAGATACATATTGCAATACTTTGTTGCTTTGAGGGTGTTTCATATCTCAACTAACAAACAGGACTTAGGTCTTAGTGTGACAGTAGTAATCATCACTAAAATAAATGGGTTTGACAAGGAAAATGACTGCAACAATTTAACAGATAAATAGATATATAGGAGGAAGACCAGACTGATAGCGGAGTGATGAGTGATCATGGGATGGAGAATATTACGTAGGACTAACATATCTTCTTTCATATTGGTGAAAATGAAGAAATGATTCTGAGATGAACTGGAAAAGAAAAGCTTGTAAAGGTTTATCGTGACACAAAACCAATTTGAAATGTGTGGGATTGACTAAGTGACTTTTGGAATGTTGGAAGTCCACTTCAGTTATTCAGGTTCTTCGGCAGGGAACCATTTTGAATCCACAGTGTTTCATCTGTCATTTCTAATCTGGGATAACTTGGATGAAGTTATTTAGATCTTCTATGCGTAAAATCTGTGCTGAGTGCGCACTATAACTTAATCTCTGATAAGAAAACAGCTTTTGTTTGTTTGTTTTTTGTTTTTCCAGAGCTGTTAACACTTTAAATTTGAGGATGTAAATTCAACTTTACTTAAAAACAGAAGAACCTCTGGCTTATTTCTGCTTCTGCTCTGTCATAGCGTGTAAAATGCATTTACTCCTGCACTGAATCAAATTTAATTGCATCAAGGTGATTGAAGTGAGGGAACTAGTTTTGTTGCCGTGGGTTTTGATGCTTATTACAAAATCTTAGAAGCACAGCTGCAGTACTAATTTTCTTGCTGTTTGCTGCCGTACTAGCTGCAGAACAAATGCTTCTGCAGAAATGGCTATCTCATTGGTATATAGTCCAGTTATTTACTACACCTAACAGTTTAAAGGTGTTTCACAGGAAAGAGTAGATAAAATACCAAAGTTAATGGTGCAGTAAAACAGCAGAGGGGAGTATAAACTCTGTTAATCTGCTAATTTAATATGCTTCAAATCTGATTTTGAATATTCATTAGCTGCAGAATATCTGAGAGCTAAACTAGATTCTGCTCAAATTCTGATTAATGGAACTTTCTGAATGGCTTTTTAGGATACTGCAGGTCAGGAGCGGTTCAGAACATTAACACCCAGTTACTATAGAGGTGCACAAGGTGTTATCCTAGGTAAGTATAACTTTGCATGCTAATTTGAAGAAGTTTGTGGTTTTCTCATGCATTGGAGTTACGCGAACTCATATAACCTTTCTGTGATAGTAGAAATCGTTCTATCTGTGTTGTACAACTCGTATATTAAAGGTTCTTGAATTTGATGTCTGACCTCTTTCTCATTTAGTCAGTCTTGCATGCCTGAGAGGCACTGATTTTTGCATGAGATTAAGAGCTACTGCTATTTGAAGGAGTAGCTTGGAGCTGTTCCTCTGCTGCCAGGAATTTGCCTTTCATTTATTACTTTTAATTTTTTGCCTGTGCTTACTAAGCCCAGAGTCAAAAAAAAGATTTTTTTCTCTTCTCCTCAGTGTATTCTTTCTGTACCAGTAGGTATACAGCTTTCTTCTTTTTTTTTTCTTTTTTTTTTTTTTCTCCTAGTGAAACTCATATAAACACTGTGGCGTCTAACTGGGATTTTTTGCAATTTGTGTCTCCATACTGATAGGATGTCACACAGTCAGAATCACTTAAAAAAGACTAGCTGGGAGCATAAAAAGCATCAATCTGTGTGGGAGAAACCTAGGCCAAAACCCATAATTACAACTTCCCATTGAAGTCTCTTTTGCTTTTTTTCCATATACGGAAACCTTTTAACTAGGCACTGAGCTCTGAAGTTCTGCTTCTGCACAGCTAGAAGTGAGGAGCTAACTAAAGTAAGGGCAGGGAAGTAAGATTAATTTTTTTTTTTTAAAGTTGCATCTGAATTGAGAGATTCTTCGTAAATTAGTGTGTCCAGTTAAATTGTTTAACTTGGAGTAACTGCTGTCATAAGACTTCCTGGTATGTTTTGCTTTGTATGTACTGTTTCCCACATCAGAGTTGCATTATCTTCCTGGTATAGGAAGATGCTGTCAAGGCTTGTCTTGTCAAGTTACTTAGTTGCTGGCACTGAACCTGCCACTTACTGTTGAAAGCTTTAAAAGTAAGCAAGCGCTGTCTGGGAGCTAGAAAGTTTTGCTGTTGAGATTTGATCTCTAATTTTATTTAATAATCTTCTCTGAACTATTTCTTTGTTAAACAACTTCCTAAAAATAAGGTTGTTCTTGCAAGCCAAGCTATAGATTTGATTGAAACCAACTTTTTATGCCTGTCTGCACAAGGGATGTGAGAATGAAGGAAAAAAAAATACTTTCCTAGCTTGAAGTGGTAGTTATTAGTCGCTGGATAGTGGATTTCAGGTTTAACAAGATCTGCTTTTTGTCTGCTCTTTCAGCTCCTAGCATTGCTTACTGCTTACATCCCATACAAATGGTGAATAGCTTGAAACACGAAAATGCTAAAAGTTCAGTAGTTTACTGCTATTTGTGAGAATTTGGTGACCAGTTGACTATTTTAGCTAAATCAGTAGCATAGCAGTGGTGTTATACAAGTTTTAATTATCACTAATTAACTCAGTGCAGAAGGTCATGCCATCCTCTTTGCATATCTTTTGTGTAGTGATGTTAATAAGTATCCTACATAGGGGTCTGCGACTGTAGAATTCTTTGGAGAATGATATTCTCTAGCCTGTAAGCTAGGATGTCTCAAAATAAATTCGTTTGAGAACAGTACATGACTGAATCTTAAGAGTTGCTCTACATTAGTATCATCCATGATTTCAGCTGCTGAATATTGAACTTTTTTCCAATTGTTGTCTTGCTGTAGTAAGTAAATTGGAATCCTTGTGACTCCTTCAGTTTTGTAATTCAAAAAGCCATAATTTTTGCTCCTTTTGTAATATAAGCTGTATTTCTTGGAAAAATATTGTGGAAATAATACTGTTAATATCTTTCAGTTTATGATGTCACGAGAAGAGATACTTTTGTCAAGCTGGATAACTGGTTAAATGAACTGGAAACATACTGCACAAGGAATGACATAGTGAAAATGCTAGTTGGAAACAAGATTGATAAGGTAAACTTAATTCAACTGCAGTAAGTAATCTGTTGGTGTATTTTGTTAATAATGCATAGTAATGCTATGTCTTATTATAGGAAAACCGTGAAGTTGACAGAAATGAAGGTCTGAAATTTGCAAGAAAACATTCCATGTTGTTCATAGGTATGTTATAGATATTTGCAGAGGCCTTACTTGATTTTTGTTACATAATGAAAAGTACTGTTTCTGTAGGACTGATAGTCTTCACGCATACAATCCAATTAATGATATTTCTCTGCTGCAGTAGGTATAAAGATAATGGGTGTTCCCGTTTTTTTTTTTTAAATTGTCCCTAAATATGTTTAGCTGTCTATTCTAACTGTGGGTGAGTATGCTGAAATGCATAAAGATTAAGGGTGGCATACAGGCTTTACTGTACTCTGACAAAACTTGTTTTAGGTTTGGGGTTTTGTCTGTTTTATTTTCCCAGCTGACTTACTAAATTAATAATAGAAGCAAAATGAAAGAGGGAGAACTGGTACTAGTGGCCAGCTTTCAGTAAAGCAAAAAGGCTGGTACTTGACAGAAATCTGTATTAGAACTGGGATGTAAAATTAAATAGGAATATAATTAACTTGTAAATGGTGGGTGGAATTGAATAACGACATGATCATGACTGGAGTAAATATGTTGGTCTTATCTTGCTGCAAAATGAGATGAGTCTTTTAGGCAAAGCCTTGTAATGATAAATTAGAGTGAGTGGTAAAGTGATTCTTTATGCATAGAGTTTATTACATGTTTCTTTTAAGAATCAGCAGGGATTACTTTATAGGATGACTCCAGTAGCAAAGCAGTTCATTGGCGTGTCCTGTCTTATACTCACATTCCTCATCTCTGGCTAATGACACATCTTTGTCTGGTACCTTGCTGTGTTTCTTTTTGACTACAGTGTCAGATATGGAAATAGAAGTTCAAAGTTGAGGCACAAACTAAGTGCATGGAAGATGAAAAGAAACACTAAAATTAAACTATAAATATATATATATATATCTGCATGCTACATATGCTAATTATCTGCATGACTGCGTGGAAGAACAGGGCAAGGCGTGGTGGGACTGAACAGTTTCAGGTGGTATCTGTTGCTCTGATAATACACCCTGTAAGCAGATTTCTTTGGCTTAGCCAAAGTAAGGCTCCTGAGTGAAATTACCTAGAATTCTGCCAACTGCAGAAGAAATTAGATCCCTTATTTTTATTTTTATCAGATGAGCTGTATCATGGAGGCTGACCCAGAACCCTACAGTATGGATCCTTGCTTATGATATTGTGGTGCTACAGTTCTGACTAAGGTACAGAACTGAAGTACAGAACAGCAACCAGGTTTATCAGATATCTTAAGTTAGTAGAACTCTCCTTTCTTACTGAAGTGCTTTCTGCAGAAAAATAAAGCTAAGCTTTAGCTATCTCCATGTATTCTGGTGACATTCAACTTGGAAGCTATTCTGTTAAGAGTCTTTTGAAGTGCTGCCTTATGTGATGACAGAAACCTGCATACCTGCTATTTTTGACACTGCTATGTTGTTATAGAATATATCGTAGAAGTTGTAAGTCTAGGTTGTAGGTTGAGACTTAACTGAAAGACAAAAACTAAGCAAGTTACTGGAAGCTATGCTAACACTTGACTTCTTGCATCCCTTCTCCAGAGGCAAGTGCAAAAACATGTGATGGTGTACAGTGTGCCTTTGAAGAACTTGTTGAAAAAATCATTCAGACTCCTGGACTGTGGGAGAGTGAGAGCCAAAACAGAGGTGTAAAGTTATCAAACAAGGAAGAAGGATATGGAGGAGGAGGAGCATGTGGTGGATATTGTTCGATGTTATAAACTTTGGGAAGCTTATTCTTTGCATATTTAAACAGATAGTGACATCTTTCTGTACATAAATTAATTAAATGCTATTTTTAGGGACCTTGCAGTTTGCACATATTTGTTCTGTATCATGGCAGTGAACACTTGTAGGAAAAATGTTCTGCAGCTTTCCCAGTTTGAGAATGTTATGGTAAGCATGCCCAATTTGCAATCTTCAGGTTTTTATAAGTAGCATAAATAATGTGCAAGAACAAATGCACTAAAAATTTTACGACTGTATACATTCATCATGTAACTGTTCTAAACAAATCCATCTAACAAACACATTACTGCATTGTCTGCTCTTTGTCTTATTTTTAAATACTCTTGAAATTGTAGAACTATATAGTGTGCACAGATCTTGAAGACAGTGAGAGCTATAAATGTTACGTTTCATCTCTTCTAGTAAATACTTTTTTATAGTATTAAAAACAGTAAGATTATACAGTTCATAGACAAATCTGCTAAATTTTTGTCTTTCAGTAGAACTGTCTAAAGTATAAATTGGCACAGGGTGTAGTTGGTATCAGCTCCTTCTTGAAGAGATGCTTTGAAAGCTTCCTTTGCAAAGCTGGGGGACGCCCTTTTTTCTTTTTAATCATCACTTCAGTTGATGGCTTAACTGGAGTTTTAATCCTGTGATATTTGTATACTAAATTTGTGGTACTCTTGCACTCTAGGTTTTTAATATGCAGTCTAATCTAGACTTGCTGTAGAAAGTCTTCATTTTTGGCAAGGGGTCTGAATGACATCATTGTTCTTTCATTGTGAATCAATTTGCCACACTTCAGTACGGATGCCTGATTTTCCTAAATGTTTGTAATATAACTTTATCTCAAACTGTAACTCACTGGGGCTGTGAAGATCTCTTATCACGTCTGCTTTGTGCGGCTGTTGTTCAGAAATAAAACTTCCTGTCACAGACACCAGATGGGAAGCTATAGGGCTTCTTGATCTCTGTATGGAAAAACACTATTGCAATGAGTATTCACTTGAATTTACTGTATCAAAGCCAATGGTTTGTTTCAGGAGACTTGTATAGACTAATAAATTTTTTTTTCCACAGTATTCAACTTTTCTAACCTCTTCCTATTCTAGAGTTGTATATTTTCTAGCACATACAGTTTAACAGTTCTTACAGACAAATTACTTCTGATTTCTGAAGGACAAGACAAGGATGCTGTGTTGTTGTGGTTTGTTTTGGTTTTTTTGATTTTTTTTTAAAGATCACTGTAGTGCAATCAGTAACTGAACTATTGGGCAGTTTCTTGTAAATACAGTGAATGACAGTACCTTTTATTACTGCAAGGTTTTGTGTAAATGTCAGCGTACATGATCTGTATTTTGCAGCAGGTCTTGGCTGCATCTGTTAAAATACACTTTATTCTTCACAAGGAAACTTTTGTTTTCTGTTCTGTTTTACACTTTCTAGAAAACAATACTGAAATTTAAGAACTTAACCATGCTAGTTGTTTTACAAAATATTGTATCTATAGTATTGTTAATGTAGTAGGATAATTTAAATATGTAAACGTCATATTAAATATACATACATATTGTATGAAAATGTTAGATTTTTATTACTGTTTCATGCATAATAAGTGGGCTGAGCAAATTTTGTTTGTTAGCATTAAAGTTAAGGGATTTTTTGTTTTTGTGGGCTAGTAGTAGAGGAAATTTGTAGGAGCATTAAAACTCTGAATAACTTAATTATTTTTGGCATTATTTCCATAATATTGGGCAAGTATCGTAATGCTGACAGACACCTGTAACTTATTTCCATACCTATTTTCCCCTTCTTCTGGGTGCATCTCTATGTTGAGAAGAGACTTAATTTTCAGTTTCTCACAAAAGATGCTTTTATCACAGAACCTGGGTTCATCTTTCATTCTGCCTGTGCCAGATCTGACAGCTCTTGTCAAAGGAAGGAACTGCAGGGTACTCTGAATAGCGGGTATTGTTCTGCAAAAGAATCAAGTCTCTTTCTCTGCAAAATTTTTCTGGGGACAGAGGATTGTTCTGAAACAGCATATTAAGTGAGACTGAGAGCAGTTAGCTTTTTTTTTTTTATTTAATGCGGATGTTTTCTAATTGACTTGCAAGCAGCTTTTCTATCCTCTTCGTCTTCTAAGCAGGTTTGGTTATGTTGCAGAGGAATGGCTTTTCCTAGAGTCCCACGTTTCCTCATTGCTCTGTCAAGAAGCTCTGTACTGGAGGGGTGCTGGGTGTACTCCACGGGGTGCACCATGGGCTGCAGGGCAATCTCCTCTCCAGTGCCTGGGCCACATCCTTCCCCTACTTCTTCACTGACACCGGTGTTTGTGGAGTTGTTGCACAGGCTTTTTTCCCCTTCTTAACTGTGTTATTGCAGAGGTGCTACCACTGTCACTGATTGGCCAGGCCTTGGCCGGTGGTAGGTTCATCTTGGAGCCGGCTGGCATTGTCCCTATTTGACACAGGGAAATCTTCTAACAGCTACTCACAGACGCCACTTCTGTAGCCCATGTGCTACTAAAATCTTGCCATGCAAACCCAATACAGTTGAGTACTTGTGCTAGCAGAGGTTTTCTGTAGTGATTACACTAGTCTGGAAGAGTATGGCACAGCAGTTGCGTTTTGCTGAATTTGCAGTTGAAAATACTAAGTGGTGTTATGGTTTTTTCTTGGCTTGCTTCTTCCATTGTTCTAGAAAGGGAGATGGGACAGGCTTCTGGTGGAGATCTCAACATTTTATTTTGGTGTGTGTGGTGGGTTTTTTTATTTTTTTTTTATTTTTTTATTGCCAGTGGCACTTTTATCCAAACTTACAGCATCACTTTTCCTGTTCTCCTGCTGTAATAATGAGATCAAGAGCTGGTTCAAAGTAAGTCTTAAAATGAAAATGTGAGTTCAGTAAGTCCCTAAACCACACCAACGACTGTCTCATCAACCTTGGCAGAACTTCAAGAAACAGTCACGTTTTTGCTACAATCGTACCACAGTGGGAACTGCTCTGTATGCTTCATCTGGTTAGTTCCCTTGTTTGCCAGTAACCTGAAGGATATATAACGAGCTACAGTAATCCTTCTAATCTTGCCCCATAGCTTAGTGTAATAATCCTTTGTTTTGAGGCTGAACTGGATGGATTTTTTTCAAGCACTTGAAAAACTTGGGCAGCCTATGTTGTGATCAGCACAAGTTATGGCTATTTAGCTACTGGAGGATTGATATAAGTGGGCTGGATGTAGCACCATGAACATATGTGCTGTCGTCTTCAGAGCTCCCGTAGTCTTCAGTGTCTTGCTGTCCTTCATTAAGGTGTCAAGAAGCAATGTTAGTATGAGCAGGGCTTTTTTGCGTTGCCAGGCAAATAATTGTGTGGCCTTCAGAGCTAGTTGAGCCTTCAAGGGCAAAATATAAGGTGTTTTTCCTGGTCACTTTCCAACAGCAATAGCTTTTGGGAAAAAAGAGAGAGGCTCTCTGTTAAAACTGTTTCAAATTTTGTAAGGTTTCCACATACCTTGCTCTTGAGTACCTGTGGCACCTTAATTAAGAATTGATGGAGGATTATACAGGCGAAGAACTGTGAAGGGGTGTTTCCAAACTACCATGTCCTTATATTCTGTGTCTGATTTTAATGCAAGAGTAAGAAGTTTTGTCCTTATACTTGTGCCTGAGTAACGTCTGATCCTTTCTGTTGGAGTTAAAATGATCATGATGATTAATTACTGAAGATTCTTTTTTCCTCTCGTGCTACTAGTTTCTGTAGCATCTATGCACTTTTTCTATACAATGATAGCAAAGTTTCTAGTGAAATTCTAGAACTCTGAAGCTCTACTTTTTTATTTTAGAAGCTCAAAAAAAACCAGTAGGAGGCTTAAAATAAAAAGTGTCAAATCATGATTGGAGGGAAACTTTTCTAGTGTTTTCTATGTATGATCAGCTCTGGATTTACTCGGTACTGGCAACAAGGTTGGATCCTTTTGACAGGAGTGCTTGGTTCTCAGTTCTTAGTGCTTGTCAGGCTGGACTTGCTGATCTGAGGAGTGTGGCTATCAAGATGTTCACGACAGCATGAATCTTGTTCTTCAACATAGCTATCTATGGAGCTGCTCATTACTATTTAGGATTAGGAGCAAAGCCGTAAACTGGGATTCAGGAAAGAGTAGTAGCAGCTGCCCAAAGTGTGAAGGCAGTTTTAATGATATATAATACATTCGTGTATATACATTATATACACAAAATATATAACAATTATATAATTTACCATATAGTAAACATACTATTTAATACAATTAATAAAAACATTTTGTTTTAATAATATACTTTATTAAAATATATAATGCACTATAGAAATATAATATAAATTTTATAGTAATATTTTATATTGGTTAGAGATTATGGAAGGATGCCTGTGGAAGCAAGAGTTAGGCTTTATATACTGATAGTGCCTGAGCTTGGTATGAAGTCAAAGCTGAAGTTCTAGATTAACTGGGTACTTAGGGTGTCAGAGGTCAGAGATCACAGCTGCATAAATGTGATTTGACTTAAATTTTTCTCCTGAACAGTATCCTGAATCACAGAATAGTTGAGATTGGAAGGTGTCTCTGGAGGTTGTCTGGTCCAATCTCCCTGCTCAAGCCAGGACACCAAAGCTGGTTTTCTTATGGAATTCTGCCACAATAACACATCAGATTTGTGGCAGCAATGTGCCAGCAGTACTGGTCTGTCGCTGTCCTGAGATGACAAAATGTAAAGCAGATACAGCGAAATACTGTCTTGAAAATGAATTCCTTTTAAAAGTTAGAAAGCTTAATCTCTGCAAGATTGTGCTTTGCAGTGCTGCTGACAGTGTTGTTGGTGGAGGAGTCCTGTAACTTGACTGTATAAGCATAGGAAGATGTGTGGGTGATTATTTTAGAATGTTTGAGCAATTTCTTTTGGAGGAATAGGAACTGGTAGGTAGAGGAAAATCTACTTTCAGTAGCAGCCGAATGCCTCTCCTAGTATGAAGTCTGACAGAGAGCAGCTTCCTTTCCCTTCCTCTGGTGTTTTACGCTGTATTCTAAGGGAATCTACGCCATGTGCCTCAAAGCTGTGGAGCAGGACTGTTCCACAACACGCACTGGGGTCTTGCTCCACCAGCTGCTTCCACGAAGAGCTAATGGGGATGGTGCTCTGCTCCTGTCTGGCCTGCATGCCCCAGTGTCCTTCCCATGCTGGCACAATGCAAAGGTGCAGATTCAGGTTTCATAATAATGGTGTCTCAGTTTCCAATGTAATCTGTTGGAGCACTGACAGCATCCAAGCTTTGGCAATTATATTTGAATTAACAAATTGTTGGTTTTCAAGATTGCAGGCATTACTTATGCAGGCTTTTCTGTCACTTACAATGTTTGAGCCAAAGCTTTGTAGGAGAAAGACTTACTAAATTAGCAGATCACAGAGAGGTCCTTTTTCAGGTCTGTGAAATGGCTGCAATAATGCTATTATTGCAGCATATTGCTCTTTCTTGATGTGAACCAGAAGATCTAACAGTACTCTTTTGTGTCAGGTCTGAATGCTTGTGCCTCCCTGTACATATGCAGCAGTCCAGGTAGAAAGATGGTAAATGAGTAAGGGTGTGAAAAGCATCAATAGACTGTTAACGTGGTGCAGGTGTGGGCGGTAGTTCAGGTACTGGTGGCTGTCTGGCTAAAGCAGCGCAGAGCTCAATAGTTGAACGTACCCCTCCAAAAAGCAGGTACCCTGTCCAGGCTGCTTCCTGGGTCTTTTCTGGTTTGGTGCTGCAGGGAGCATATTTGGGAATGGACCCGCTCTGGCTGTGAGGTTTGGCTGTCCCATCTTGCTCCAGAGGCAGGAGCACCTTCCTACCATGCTATTTCTTTCTCTAGGATTGTGCACTAATTAGTGAATGGAATGAAGGAAACTTCTGTTATTTCACAGGCAAACTTGATGAAATATGATGGACAGGCTAATAAATTCCTATGGATTGAGCCAGCAGGTGAGTTTAACCCTGGGAATACCCTGCCTGCTACTCTTCTCCCTTTAAACAGGAAGAAAAAGCCATATTTTAGTCTTGTAATTTCCTTTTGCCTAGAGAAAAGAGGCAAACTGTGTGAGGCTGGTGCAATCAAAAAGTGCAATGAAGTGAGCTGCAGATAGCCAGCAGTGATACCTGAAGGCCTGCAATGATAGGCTTCCTTTTTCTTGCCCTCCTCAAAATGTGACTAGCAGTCTTCTGAGCTTAGTGGAAATTATTTGCTATGTATTTCACAGTACTAGTCAGAAAAATAAAAGCATTGAAATGTATTTGCCATGCCCTCCAGAGAAGTCAAAATTATTTGACAGTATACAGATTGGAGCATTTTATCGTACTAGCTTGAAAGCTGAATACATCCTTTGTTTGCAGACTTAGTCTGGGAAAACAGAGCAGGAAAGGACTTTAAGACACCACAGTAGTCTTTCTCTCTACCCTAAGAAAAGATCAAGTACACTCAAACCATTCATGTATTTAAAATACTCTTACAAGAAATCCAACAATGAAGATTTTACTGCCTCTGCAGACAACCTCTTCCACTATTTTTGGAACCTTAGTAATGGAAAGGTCCTTCTCTATAACCTTTATTTCCCTTGCTGTAATGAGTGTTCCCGGTAGCTGGGGCTTCTACTGAAACCTGCACTTGCGTTTGCCGGGTGATCCCTATGTGCCTAATGGAACCAAGCTGAAGATTGTTTCATTTATGTTGTGTAAAATAAAGAAGCAGTCGCATTTCATGCTGGACAGGAAAGCTGTTTGTTGTAAAGGAGCTTGATCCCTACAAATCAATGGGCCCTGACATTATCCACCCGAGGGTGTTAAGAGAGCTGGCTGATGTCGTTGCAAGATTGCTCTCCATGATCTCTGAGAAGTTGTGGAGATTGAGGGACGTCCTAGAAGACTGGAAGAAGGCTAATGTCACCACCATCTACAAGAAGGGCTTAAAAGAGGATCCAGGAAATTATAGGCCAATCAGTCTTAAATTCAGTGCCTGGGATAGCCCATTCTGGCTGGGGAAAGCCAGCAGAGATTCACCAAGGGCAAATCGTGCTTGACAGACCTTATGTCTATGACAAAGTAACCTGCTCGGTTGATGTGGGGTGAGTGGTGGACATTGTCTACCTGGATTTCTCCAAGACTTTCAGTATGGTTTCCCACAGCCTGCTCCTGGAGAAACTGATGTGTTATGGTCTAGACAAGTGGTCCATGTGGTGAGGGGGGAACTGGCTGACAAGCCATATCCAGAGGGTGGTGGTAAATGGTTCCTTTTCAAACTGGCAACCTGTCACAAGTGGGGTCCCCCAGGGATCAATATTGGGCCCAATGCTGTTTAGCATCTTCAGGGGTGATCTGGATGATGGGATCGGGTGTACCCTGATGAAGTTTGCCAGTGATACCAAACTGAGTGGGGAAGTGGACACTTTGGAAGGGAGAACCACCCTGCGGGAAGGTGGGCCTAGGCTGGAAGAGTGGGCTAACAAGAACCTTGTGAAGTTCAACAAGGACAATTGTAAGGTCTCACATCTGGGAAGACATAATCCAGGAGTGCAGCACAGGCTGGGATCTACCCAGATGGGGAGCAGCTCTGTGGAAAGGGACCTGGGGGTCCTGGTGGACAACAAGCCCAATATGAGTGAACAGTGTGCTGCTGCAGCAAAGAAAGCCAAGGGGGTGCTGGGCTGCATCAACAAGGGCATCACCAGCAGAGATAAAGAAGCCATTATCCCACTCTACTCAGAGCTTGGCAGGCCACACCTGGAATTCTGTGTTCACTTTTGGTCCCCACTATGCAAAAAAAAGATGTGGACAGGCTGGAGAGGGTCCAGAGAAGTGCCACAAAGATGATCAAAGGACTGGGAAGCCTGCCACGTGAGGAAAGGCTGAGAGAACTGGGTTTGTTCAGCCTTGAGAAAAGAAGGCTTAGGGGAGACCTTATCACCATGTTCCAGTATTTAAAGGGCAGCTACAAAGAGGATGGAGACTCCCTTTTTACAAGGAGTCACATGGAAAAGTGGAGGAGTAATGGGTACAAGTTACTCCTGGGGAGATTCTGATTGGACACAAGAGGAAAACTTTTCACAATGAGAACAATCAGCCATTAGAATAATCTCCTCAGGAAAGAGGTGGATTCCCCAACGCTCGACACTTTTAAGATTCAGCTGTATAGGATGCTGGGCCATGTTGTCTAGACTGTGCTTTTGCCAAGAAAGGTTGGACCAGATGATCCTTGAGGTCCCTTCCAACCTGGTATTCTATGATCAAATGATGCCTTTTCATTTATTTTTCTTTTTCGGTAATTCAGTACAGAACTAGTAATGTAATCTTTCTCTGAGCTTGTGCCTCTTTTTTTAATGCATTAATGTCAGTGGAAATGAACCATGTAAAAAAACTTAAAACTAGTAATAGACTTAGTTCTTGGTGTGGCTCTGAGGAAAGCAGCTTGACTGCTCTGTGTCCCTCTATTTTGTATACAGGAAAACATCTCTAAGACTTTTTGTTCACCAAAACCTGAGTTTTCAGTTTGATGACCCTGTAGTACTCCACATATTTCAGCACATCTACTTGGAGCTGAGTCCTAAAAAGCTGTTGTGTTGTTAGTAGCCGCTCCTGAGCTGAGGCAAATCCTTGGGGATGATCAGCCCCAGTTGTGCCCTGCTGCAGTGCAGCAGGAATCAAGTCAGCGGACATAGAAACGCTGTGAAAACACGTTAAGGGAAAACAAAGGCTGAAGAGCCCCTAATTTTTCTGCCAGATGGTGTTTCAGTGTTTTTTCTATCTATAAGTAAATCATATAATTGAGAATTGTTTCCGTTCAGTTATTTAAATTCATATTTTTCTCTTTTGATCTGTGCTTATGCTTCTATCTTGACCCAGGCCTGTGCTTGATGTCTCCGCATGCTTTCCTGCCACGTTTCGCCCTGGCAGCGCTGTGTGGTTGAAAGCTGTTAGAGTGGCTCCTATTAATATGTTAGCAACCACATGTAAGTGATTAACATTCGTGTGGTTTCCTTATACTTAGTGGAAAGTTCTAGGTCTAATATTAATGTAGTAATAAAAGGAGATTAGATTGGAAATATTTTAGGGATGTTCAATCTTACAGGCATGGCTGAAATTGGGAAGGGAAGAAATTACATGGCGCTGAGACAGCAACATAGTTTAATAGTGGTTTATCCTAAAAAATACTGCGATATTTTGTAATTGCTTGCAAACACTTACTGTCTGCATTGCAAACAGGATTACTTTGGTATCTGTAATAGGGAAACTATTAAATAAAAGCAGTTGCTGTCTGTTAGCAAGGGGTTATGTACCTTCTGAATGGTTTGCTGTTCAAATAATGCTCTAGAATTGTGTATACCCAAGGAGAGTGCTGTCTTCTGCCACAGAAGAGACAGAAGTCCATCCTGCTCTACCAGAGTGATCAGTGACAGCATAGGGGCTGGGAAAGAAGTGCTCTGCAGCTTGACCTACACCTACAGTGCACAGTCTTCTGCGTCCATCCTTGCAAGTAGGATGCACTCTTTGTGCCCCTTGATCCCTAGGTATTTTTACAGCATAACTAATATGGGGAAGGGAGGGAACAAATTAGGGGCAGGGAATTAAAAAATAGACTGTTGAATGTTAAAGGGAGAATCTGCTCCTTTCTGCCTCCCCCAGCCCCAAGCTGCTTGTAAGACTGATTGACATAAAGGTTCCTCTTTAGGACTATGGCATTGCTCAAGTGCATGTGTGCATTGTATGAAAAATGATACCTAATCATGTGTAAAATAACTTTAAGATGTGAGAGTTTGTGTGTGTTCTCATGCTCTGCAACCTCTGCCTCTCTTGCAGACTCCTGTAGGCTTTGCAAGGGTTAGAGGAGTTTGCCACCAAGCAGAGCTCTTTCCTCCAGAGCTTTTATTTTTAAAATGACCTATTGAAAAATTCCCCCTTTGCTGTGCATAACTGATTTTTATGAAGTCCTATCAAATCTCCTAATCCCGTTTTGGTTTTTTGGTGCAATTTACTTTTATCCCCAAACCCAGCTCTCCAAATTTGCCAAAGAAAACACTGGGCACTATAGAAAGACTATTTTAAATGAAGCTGTTCAGAGGAGCCTGTTAGGAAAGTAAAAAAAGTAAAAGAAAAAGAAAAAAAAAGACAAAAGGAAATGTGTTTTTCATATCTTAAATATATGTTAAAAAAAATCTTTATTTTATGCTCTGATTAGAGACTGAGTGGACCCTTGAAACCACAATCTCTATCCTTACTGAAATTTTATATCTCTCAGTTAATAAGGGGCCATGAAAGTGCTGGAATTTTTATTTAAACACCAATATGAACGTTATAATAAGATATTTGCAGGCATAACTAAGGCTGCTAAACGAGACTTTGCAAGCTGATACGAGAGAAAGAAGATAGTATGTTTGTGTTGGGCACCTGCAGCTATCCATTACCACAGCACGTGAGCCCTCTGCAGTCATTAGCCCTCTGCAGTGCTGCGAGATTGGCTTGCTGCGTCCCTGCAAGATGGGTCTTGATTTCTGTAGAAGCGTTTAGATGGTAAAATCCCTTTGATTATTTGGGCACAAATTAGTTGTGTAAAATCCCCCAAGGAAACAGAAGCCTGCAGCTTGAACTAACATGCCTGAGTTCCCGCCCGGCGTCCTTGACCCCAACCAGTTCTTTTCCCTTAGTGCAGTAGTGGTAGCTTCCCCAAAACAGCCCGGTGATGCTATATATGAGCTTCATTTAGGCACGCTGGGAGTATGGGGAAACAGGGGTGATGGCCTGACTCAGGAGTCATTAGTTTGTATACCCAAGGGCAGCTGTGCTCTGGCACTGTGGGTCAGAGAGAGGATGTGGGTATGCTTCCTCTGGATGAGAGCAGATTTCAGTTACATTTTGCTCTTGGAAAGAATGATGTAGAGAGAATGTGCTGGATGTATGTGCTCTTTCGATGGACTCATCTTACTGAATGATCCTGATGTGTCTGCAGGATTATTTGCCCTTCTCAGCAGTCTGTCAAAGTTTGGTTGTTTTTTTCTTTTTTTTCTTGAGTGTTGCTAGCAGTGACTTACAGTTTTTACAAGCTCTTGATGAAAATGGAGTGCCCGCAGTGTCGTGCCTGCACGACAGGTTCCTGGCTGACATTTACCTTATGAGCAATGTCAGTTTAATCTGTTGACCATGGGGCTTACAGACACCATGTAGTGTGGGCTTTTTCTTTCAAACATCTGATCATGATGTGTTGAACTCCTAAAAAATGCACCAATTTCCTCACCATTTACTTTGTGTTTGCCCCAAAGAAGGAAACTAGATCTTCCTGGTGAGATCCATTTCCAATAAACGGTGTTTAAAAATGTTTTATTCTGACAGCTATCCCACCTTCTGGCCAATGTCATTTAAAGACTTAATGCTCTTGACTCATCTCATGTTGCCATTTGTCACCATCCCTCACCCAGCCCATTTTGTGCAGTTAGATGCAGCTCCAGAGGCTATAAAAGCCCTTAGCAATCTTTTCAGACCCCGGCATAGTTCTGCTCTCTGGTTCGTGCCTCCCAGCAGCACAGTGATTGAAATACACTTTCATTCTTTATTAATGGCATACTGTATCATCTTGCTCCTGCCTTGTCTGGGATTTATGGCTGTATAGCACCAAATCTTCCTGCTTGCCTTTTTGGATGCTGATACAGGACCATAACTTCTCTACATTGCAGAATTTCAGTGGAATTCAGGATTTATTAGGCATAGCTATCAAATGAGTAGACATCTCAGCTCTTGTAGGATTCTTGGTGCAAGTTACTAAATCTAGCTAATATTGCTTAAAAATCTAGGTATTAAGAACCCTTTATTCTCAGTAAGAATTCTTTAATGTTCTCCCTAATTATCAGTGGATTGGAAACTCTTTCATGGGGAGGAGGACAATGAAGAGCTGAGGCCAGGTTAGATAAAGGGAAGTAAGTGGTTGACCAGAGTTTGTGTTTCACCTGTTGGTGCTACCTCCCAGAAGGGCTGGGCAGCTCAGGCTTGCTGGTAGCAAGTCAGTGTCAGCTGCTGCGGGAGGTGATGGGGACACTTGGTTTCTCTCATGCATTTATCCTGATTCTTGTGCTGATCATACTCCTCCCAAAATGTTTTTGATTTAAATCTTCAAGTTGAATATCTTGTCCTAGATCACAACAAGAGTTGTGAACTTGCAGGAGACCTACATTCACAAAAATAGTGTCTTAGCCTTGCTGACCACTCTCCTTTCACAGGCAGTCCTTGTCTGAAATCTTGCATTTCTATCATGTAGTCACATGGAAGCTTGTGGAGGGGATTACCTTTTGGATCGAAGGCAAAATCTCTCAGCAAAGCTCCCTGATGTTCTGCAAATGCAGCTCTTTCTGCCTTACAGATGGAGAAATTGAACCCTTGTATCCATGCTGGCTCCAAGTTTTGGCTGGCATTTGGCTGGCATATTTTCATTTATCTTAGCAAGCATGTTAAAAATCACACCTTTAGTCAAGGTGGTTCAAGCTGGCCACGTAGAGGAGGCCAGAGGTAGAGCAGAAAGAATGATTGCCGTAAGACTGGGCAAAAATGATGGCTGTATGCTGTCGTGGCTGAATGGCCAATGGTTTTGTTGTATCATACAAGAAACCTCTGTCCGAGGCAGTATCAGGATTAACAGCCCAGGGAGTGGGTTTGTTCCCTTTCCCAGGATACTGCTCTGTCTCACTTCCTGGATGCTCTGAAAATTACTGTAAAATCATAGCTGAGAACGTAACTTTCACTAAGAATAACTCACCACAATAGGCAGATCTTTGCAAGCAAGAAAATTCTTTTTAAAAAAAGTTATTAATCACAGAGTAAACCAAGGGAGATGAAGAAACGCAGCAAGGGAGGAAGAGCAGAATTGTTTTTGGACCAAATGCTTTTCAAGGTCTCTTCCATAAGATGGCAGCAGCTTATTTTGTGAACTGGACTGGGAGACTGATGTGAAGGGATATCTGCTGGAAGCCCTACAAAACAGGCATTCAGTCTTCACAGGCTTTATCTCTATTTGCTTGGTACACATCCCTTACAATTGTCCTGGTACAGATCAGTTGGGAACCTTGCTTTATGAGTTAAATTATTTTCTGTTGGTTGGTACAGTGGTGATTTTATTTTATTTTTTTTCTAAATACAGGCACAGATGCTAAGAGGCAAACTCCACAAGAGAGTTGTATAGTCTCAAATGATACTTTGGCATTCGCAGGTGTTGAGTGTGCAGGATGCACAGAGAGTGACAGAGTTGTTTGGCCTATTTTGGAAATTTTTTTAAAGTGTTTAAATTTGTGTGGTTATTTTGTTAATAACTGCCTGAAGCAACTTGAGTTCTGTAAGCAGAAGAGGTAGAAAAACAGTTGTGATTTTCTCTCCTCAAAAAAATGGAGGTCTGTTTCACGATACTCAGCTGCTTCAGTGGAATCACTCATGTTCTTTTGAAGAGGGAGATTGTGGAGAGAGGAGTTTAGTTGTTTTTTTTGTTGTTGTTTGCTTGTTTTGCCTAACAAAGCAGTGTAAGGAAAAACATTTGAGAGGAACTATTTTCTGAAGTATCTGATATAAAGGATGTTATATTTCAGCTATTTTCACTTTCCCTTCTAAATGCTTTCCATATTTTCAGTAAAACCCACCCTTGCATGTGCAATGTATTTATGCAATTTGACTGTCTCCTGTTCTGTGATACATTTTTCTCTGCAGATGAGTGTCAGAGACTTCTCCCATTAGCACCAAATGTTTCATAGTCATAAACTGCTGCTTGTACCCTCTAATAGCAGATTCGATTTAAGTGCAAATAATGAATCATTTTCTGAGTTTTTGTGCTTATTCGGTATAGCTGGATGACATGGGAGGAGCCAAAAGCAGCCTGGTTTTGGCTCTCCCTGGTGCTTACATTTACTGGTTAATGTTAGTCATCTGTTTTTGTTTCCTGTGGCCCATTAGTATCCAATTCATCAAGTGCACAGCAGTCACGGTAACAAAGCTGTAAACTTGGAAGAGCGGGAGGAATAAGACTCTGAGGTATTTGCCTTCCATTCATTTTTAGAACAGTTCAGCTTCCATGATTCTGATTTCTGTGTTGATGGACTGTTGCAGTACAGCCCAAACAGGGTCCGTCACGAGCCAGTGCTGACATTGCTCCTCTGTCCTTCAGTTCAAATTCCATCTTGGTGAGGACTCCAGGGCTGCATCTTGTCTGGAAGTGAATGGGCCAAACACAGCAAGTGTGAGTGATTTCCACAGGCCTGCTGGGAAAGAGGTGCACCCAAATTACTGGTGATGGGAGTCTGATAGTCTAATCCCGGAGCAGAATTTGGGGGTTTAGAGACTGAGAGCATCTCTATCTTAAGTACTGGACCTGCTTTTCTACTGAAAACAGCAGCTGAAATGGGTGGCTTTAGCCCCTCTTCCTTTCTCTGAATCGTGCTCCAACTTCAACTAGGGAAAGAAGGACTTTCAGCTCTCAAATTCTGGCCGATGGTGGAGTTTAAAGTCTTCGAAGAAGTTATGCTTGGCAAGAAGCACAGTATTTTAAGGCGTCATTTCATTGTTACTGGTGTGCAGTGTGTGCGCTGCCTGATTTATACCAAGGAGACTCCTGGAATGTGTGTCCTAGTGACTTCGTTCTTTCTTTTCAGTTAACTTAAAGGAAATAAAAAGAGAGATGAAAGCAAGTTATTTGAATAACATTTAAAATGTTTTATTTATTCTAGAAAGGTTTGAATTCTTTCGAAGGCTCCATTTTCTTCCATTTTCAGAATGGAGCCTTTTTCACCTCAAATTATTTGTATTGTGATAGCATGCAGAGACTCTAGTCAGGGTGGCTCCAGAGGGCTTGGGGAAACAAACTGGGTGAAATGAAAAGTAAATGAGAGCAGTTCAGAGCATAGGGGGAACACTTCAAGCGTGCAAAGTTGGCTTGTGGCACTGAACGCAGAAACAGATCAACACGGAGCCGGAGCCTGGATGGGGAGGACAAAGTTCAAAGTAAAGTGCCTGGTTCATTCAGTTTAGGTGGAGTGGATGAGGCTGAGAGGAGTGGCCCAACATCTAGCTGAGTGTTAGCCCAAGGATGAGGCTTTCCATGGCCACATAAAGTGCTTCTGTTTTTCTTTTGTGCAGTTTTGTTACGGAACAAGTTAATGGCAATAATTTTGGTTAGTAACTAATTCCTTGGAGCAAATGTCTTTAAGTCAATTGTGTATCAGATGTTGCCACATATTACTTTGTTTTGGTGTTTAGCCACAAATAACTCATGGCAATATTATTTTATTATAATACACCATAATTTACTTCTAGCAAGCATATAATTCCTAAGAGACAGAGTGGCATTCAGCCTATACATTCTTTGGTCCACTCTATATTGAATCCAACACAATGGGTGCAGCTGAATGATTTAATGTCATCCTGAAAGAATTCACACAGGCTGCTGAAAAAGAAAACAGGCCATGGAAATAAATTGTAACTAAATGTGTTCTTAAATATAGGGCTACAATGCGCACAGAAGTTGTATAATGCTGTCCCCCGCTGAACTTTTTCAACAGTCTTGGAGCCTTACACTCCTGTGGGATAAGAAAAAAAAAAGAAGATACCCTGTAGGGTAAATTCCACTAACCAGTAAATTCTGGGAAATGTTCCTTTCATGTTGGACAGGTGGAAGTTCAGGATTCCAGGACAGTTCAGGAGAAATATGAGAGTCATACCAAGCATGAAGGTATTCTGTTTATTGACACACGGGTTTAAGTAAGAGTGAGAAATCCAAGAAATCTGCTAAAATCTCCCTACTAGGTGGAGGTAACTTGGGAAGATTTCAAGTCTGCTGTTTGTCAAAGCAGTTTGCTACTTCACTGGGTGTTCATGAGCTGGGGGAAAAAAGAAGTCGTGGAGCTGGTCAATATCTTTTGTATGGGTTGGCCTGCAGCGGTATATGCCCAGCCTCGGCTGGCATGAGGTTCTGGCTTGTGTTTCAGCAAAATCAACAGAAATTCAGTGTTTTGCTTGATAAGCCCAGGTATCTGCTGGACCACATAAAGGGTTGATGCTTGTTTCATTAGGGTAGAGAAACAGCTTACACAGTCACCCCTGGTTTGCACCGCTTTTAGCAAACTGACTTTGTTTTGATTTTTGGAGTGGTTGTATTTTAGAATTGCCAGTTTTCAACTCAGAGGAGCTATTTACCTTTTATTTACTGGAGAAACCATGTGATTCCTTGCCTTAGGATGTTCATTAATTCTGCTCTGTTTTAACTATGTCAGAAATGTACTAAAAAGGGTTCAGAAAATTTCCATGCCAGATATTTCAGTGTACTTTAGACGATTTATTTTATTCTACTTCTAGCTTATTTTATTTTAAATTATACTTGAATGCTTTCCTGAACACGGGCCTAAATAAATCATTTTTATTTCAAAAACAATGGAAGTAACTTCAACCAATACTCAAAGGATATCGCTGAGCAAGTGCAATGCCTGCTATGTGGCTTTGTATGCTGCTCTTGAAATAGCACCTATGCCAGCTGTAGATCAGATTTTTTGGGAACAATTGTCCCCAGTGCTGCAATAGGATCTGCCAGTTAGGCAGGTTACAGCCCCTGCCTCCCACTGAACTCTGGGGGGGCTTTGTGAGAGCTTGAGGATCTGTGCCGGGCTGGATTTTGTTGCAAGGTAGAGGCAGTGGTCTTGAAAATGCAGTGACAGGACAGAGTTCAGAAAATGTTGCAGCATCTCCTGCCCAGGGAATGGCATCTTTATGGCTGCAAGGGTTTAAGCAGCTTGGTATTTGCTAGTCCTGTAGTGTTTTAAGTGTTTAATACAAACAGAAGTTGTCTTTCCCCCAGTGCCTTAGTAGAGGCTGATGCCGTTTACCTTAAAGTGCCCGTTCTTGGAGAAATCGGTACGAATAAAATACGTACCGGTCAGAAGCCAATTCATGTACCAGAAATGACTACATGTGTTACATAATTAGAATACCTGCCCCGGCTTCTGAAACCTATCGCTGCTGGGCCTGCTTTTAATCTAGCATCTTCTTTTCAGCTTACGAGATGAAATGTAGCTGGGGAGTGTTATGGGAACCAGATGGAGAGCCTGGCTGGAGGGCTGGCGGGGATGGAGACTAGAACCTTGGCCCGCTCTGAGCCCAGCGTACTGTGTACCTTCGAGTGATACCTTAATCCGTGATAAAGACAGACAGCTCACTTTTCCAAAATCAAAACCATATTCATCAATGGTAACCTCCTTCCAACACTGCACAGGCTGCTGCGCAGGGAGATGCAGTCTGGAACAGCTTGATACAGGCGGAACTCGATGGCTACACATGGATAAGATAAAATCATTCAGCTACCTAATAAATAAATTTGAAAGATATAAATTCAAGTACTAACTTGATTTATTATTCCAGAGGGATGTTTGCTCCACCTTTCAGTCACTGAATCCTGATTTATGGTACACAATTTTAGGCTTGATTTTTTTTTTTTTTTTAAAGAAAGAAAATCTTTAAAATATAGCTAGTTGACCTAGCTCTCTCTGCTCA